>ML778367.1:610029-633049 GCA_009831015.1 Picea engelmannii | reverse complement strand
CCTTACTGTACTTGCTGTCACAATTAAAGCATAAACCTTTTGCTTTTCTTTCCTCCAATTGTTGAGGTGTCAACCTTGTAGGTTGAGGTGTTTTAGAAGAAGGAGCATTGTTCTCTCTATAGATGCTAGGATTGGTCCTTCTAATAGCCATAGCCATATTTTTACTTTCAACCTGAAACTGGTGTGGTACTCTGTGTTGATCATGGCACTGCTTGTACTTATCATTGGATTTACGCAAAATCTCCTGGACTTGTTGGTGGATGTGTTGAATCTGCTCAATAAATATAGTGGCTTTGTCGATCATAGACTGATCAAGGGAAGAGTCTGTCTCTACAGTGGCAAGAGGAAGTTCAACATAAATTGGTCCCAAGGGTTGGAATCGTAGACCCACCTAAAATGGGCTATGGCCGGTGGAACTATGGAGAGCCCTATTGTAACTGTGTTAGACATATGGGAGACACTCATCCCATGTATGAGGATTCTTAAAATTGTACATGTGTAGGATGTGCACAATGATCCAATTGATGACCTCAGTTTGGACATCGGTTTGGGGGTGGAAAGAAGTGGATTTTGTTAGCTTAGTGTCCAACAGAGACTAGAGACTCGACCAAAATGTGTTGAGGAACTTACTTTCTTGGTCGAAGATGATGGTATGTGGTTTCCCAAAGTGGAGCCAAACTCATTCGAAGATGATCTTGGCAGTATCTTCCCCTGTGAAATTCTTCTTACAGGCTGTGAGGATGGCTATCTTTGAATACCAATCAATGACTACAAACACAAAGTCATTTCTGTGCTTGGTGGACGAAAAACCAGACATGTAATCCATGGATATGGATTCCCATGGCTTCTCGAGAATAGGAAGAGGGGTGTATAAGCATTGATTCTTGATGGATGGCTTGGAAATGGTGTAGGTAGTGAAAGATATGATATACTTGCTGATGTCCTATCGAAGTTTTGGCTAATAAAATGTTTTTGAAGAACGACCATAGTTTTCTCTATGCCAAAATGTCCTGCCACCCGACTATAGTGGGATTCTCAAATAAGATTTTCATGCTCTCTTGTAGGAACACATAGATTTCCCAAGTGACATAAGATTCTGTCCTGAATGTGAAAATCAGTGATAGTGGCACTTGTACGCAAGAGCTGATATGTGGTGGCGAAGTCCGAATCTTGCTGGTAAAGTTGGGGCCACTCTGATGTTTCATGTCCATAGGAATGGAGCACAGTGGTGAGTGCAGCCACAAGAGTTCAACTGAGGCAGTCAGTGACAGGATTGGAGATACCTGTCTTATACTTGATGTAAATATGGAACTATTTCAGGTAGTTGGACCACTTTTGATGGAAGTCGTTCTACAATTTTCCCTTTGTTTGTATGAACTGCAGAGGCTTGTGATTAGTTTGTATGATCGTCTCTTTGCCTAGAATGTAATGTTTCCATTGACAACATGCTTCTAAAATGGAATAAATATCCTTGTCATAGGTGGGGCATTTCCGGACAATGTTAGAGAGTTTCTCACTATGGTATGCCACCAGATGCTCTTGTTGAGTGAGAACTGCACCCACAACATAGTCAGATGCATCAGTCTCAATCTCGAATGGTTGTTGTAGATCAGGAAAGGAGAGTACTGGAGCTGATCACAAATGATGTTTCAGATCATCAAATTCTCATTGCTTCTCATCCCCCCACATGAACTTGGCCCTACCAGCGCCCTTAGTCTCTTGGCTCAGGGCCCATGCAATATGGGAGAATCCTGACATAAATCGTCGGTAGAAATTGGCGAGTCCCAAGAAGCTTCGAAGATCGGTTAGTGTGGTCGAGGCTGGCTTGTCATGGATGACTTGGTTCTTAGCTGGATCAACATGTACCCCATTCTTATCAACAATGTAGCCCAGGTATTGGACCTTGTTCATGCCAAAAGAGAATTTTTCCAAGTTGGCATAGATCTTGTGTCGCTGTAGAGTGCTCAAAACCTATTGAATATGCTGTATGTGCTCCTCCCATGTTGTACTGAATATGAGGATGTCATCCAAATATACTACCGCAAAGGAGTTGGTGAAGGGTCTCAATACATTGTCCATCAACCTCATGAAAGTGGCTGGTGCATTTGTTAAGCCAAAGGGCATGAATAGCTATTCGTAGAGACCTTCTTTAGACTTGAAGGGTGTCTTCTAGACATCAGTTGGTTTGATGAGAACCTGGTGGTAGCCAGACTTAAGGACAATCTTGCTGAATAAATTTCCCCCCTTGAGTTGGTCAAGAAGGTCATCAATCCTAGGAATGGGGTAGTGGTTCCTGACTATGATTTTGTTTAAGGCTCTGTAATCAATGCAAATTTGTCAAGTCCTGTCCTTCTTCTACACTAGTACAATCAGGATTCCAAAAGCAGAGGAGCTGGGTCTAATATGCCCCTTTTGAAGAAGCTCTTGGATCTGACATCTGATTTCTTCATTCTCCATTAGCGAGCACCAATAGACTCGTCCATTAGATAGAGGTTCGTCGAGGGTCAGATCAATTGGATTCTTGAATTGGCAGTGTTTCAGCACCCCTGTAGGTGAGGAGAATGTGTGTCTTTATTCTTCCATGATCCCATCCACTTGCTTCTACTACAAGGAGAGGCATTGTGTAGAGGCCACATATGTGGTAGCGACCTTCTACTTACTATGAGCACAGATCATAAAGAATACGAACTGCCCGGTCTGTGAAATGACCTTACTACATTGTTTAGCAGAGATTAAAGAAATAACAGCAGGCGGTGCCACCTCTCTGATACTGTACAATTGTCTACCCAAAGTAATAATAACATTGTGGGGTATAGACTCATACACAACATGACACTTCCAAAAATATGGTTTTCCTAAAATAACATCATAGACTTCAAGAGGAGCAATATCACACAATGCCTAATCTTTGAAAGGCTTGCTGCCATAGGGAAGACGACACTATTGGCTGACATGAAGATCTCTTCCTTGACGAAGCTAGTCGATGGTGTAGGGATGCAGGTGCAGTGTTGTTGGTAGGTCCAACTGCTTGACGACCTATGTTGAAATCAGGTTCTTCTAACTACCACTGTCGACAATGAAATGAATCATACCCCCCTTGACCCACATCTGCCAGTGAAAGAGGTGTTCCCCTTCCTCTGGTTCTTCTGGTTCACTTGGCCAAAATTTAGTGGTAGCGATAGTGGAAACAAGTTCATGATTGATAATATGATTCCCTCCTTTAGGATTTGACTTAGAATTAGAATTGGCCTCTGACTCATAATCCTTCAGTTCGGCCATGAGGGACTGCTTGGAGTGACATTCGTTGGTGTTGTGCCAAGGACTTTTATGGTACTCACACCATTTCCCTGTGTCCTTCATCTTCTCCTTTCCCTTCTTGTGTTGCGGCTTGGACGAATTGTCCTGAGGGAAACCATATTGACTTGGTCCCTTGTTGTGAGGGTTGGGGTTTCCTTTTCCCTGCTTTGGCTGTGAGGGGTTTGAAGATCCAAACTATGTCCGTTTTTTCTTAAATTTCTGCTCAATCTTGACAACGTATCTATAAGCCGTTCCCGATGAGGCGATGTCCAGGAAATCCATTTCTATTTGAATGTATCTATGCAAAAAACCGCGGTATTTGAGCACTAGATGACACTCATAATATTTGATACCCAATTTGATGCGTAGGGTATGGAAAATATTTGTGAAGTTTGGCACTGGCTGGTCCTTTTCTTGACGTAGGGTGGTCCATCTGGTGTACTGGTCCTCGTATCTTCCAACAAGGTAGTATTTTTCTTTAATGGTGTCTCGAAAGGAATCCCATGTAGGGGCCACCACAAAAATTGCAAATTCCTCCATGACCCTTTTCTCAGAGTAAGTGTCCCACTAGTCTTTAACATGGGGAATGACCTTGAGGAGTGCAAAAGTGATATTTTCCCTCAGAAAAATTGTGGACCAAAAAATATCCTTCTAGAAGATTCAACCATTTATCTACAACATCTGCATCTATCAGTCCTTCAAATAATGGAATATCAAAGTTTACCTATACCTTGAAGGGGGTTGCATGACCGCTTGATGAAGATGCTTATGCCGTGGGAAACTGTCGAAGGATCTGCACGAAGTTGTCCATCATTTCATCCCTTTGTTTCACGAGGGATTCCTTGAGAAAAATTTTAATAGGATATCTTGCTCCATCATCTTTATTTTCATCTCCCATGGGTTTTTGTCAGGCTCAATGTGACTGATCTGGTAATGGTTCGATTGGTTCAAGTCCCAACTTCTTGTACCCAAACCTTGTCGGGGACATGCACAAAGAAGAATAAATGAAGAGAGAACCACTATGATACCACTGATCCAGATTTAGGAGTGGAACAAACTGATT
Organism: Picea engelmannii; assembly: GCA_009831015.1. Lineage (NCBI taxonomy): Eukaryota > Viridiplantae > Streptophyta > Pinopsida > Pinales > Pinaceae > Picea > Picea engelmannii. The sequence continues at coordinate 628,689 of ML778367.1, read as the reverse complement.
AGAAGATTGAATAAAATAAACATAGAGATAGGAAGAATAACACAAATATCCAATGAACAATATCTTCTATTAAATAATGAAATAGGATGAAGCAGTAAAACTGTAGAACTGAAACTTGCTCGAATGGTGGTATCTATCTCTGAGAAGAGATGTGGCTACTACACACATCCATTTGAGTAGAATGGATTACAATGAGGCTCCAGAGGCCCTTTTCATATTACTCATGAATTCCAAAATCCTATACATCCAAAAACCTAACCCTAGAAGGTGAAACACCAAAAGTCATGTGGCCCCTATGGGTAAGTTGGTGTAATTTGGTACCTCAACTTCCTAGGGTTGTAAGTTTTGCATACGACCTCCATTTTAGGTGTGTGATAGCATGTTGGAAAGGTATTTTATATATCTACACATTGCGCCATCAAAATCTAACTCCATTTATAGTTTGACCATGGAGAGTAAAAAAAACAAAGTTTAGGGCCCCAAAACAACCATGGAAGTACAAAAAGATGTGCTAACATGAAAACATACAAAATAAGCCAGTTGGATTAGGTGAGAGGGCACCCATATCCACTTGGAGAATGTGTGAGGCTTCAGACATTCCCATAAGTGTATAACTCATAATTATAAAGCATTATAGAAAGACGTGCTGAATAAAAAACAGACATGAGGGGCCAGTTGGAATAGGTGAGTGGCCACCAATATCCACATGGATTTACAAGCCAATAAACAGAAACACTAGAGAATATCCAACATTGAGCAATGTGCCTCTCTCTTCCTTCTTCTCCCAACCGCAACTACCAAAATTGTGCACTTAATGAGTGAATGAGTGAGTGAGATAATGAGGTGCTAGCCTCCTTTATTTATACTAGTTGGCAGGCACTATAAAGGTGTCTCTTCACTGGGTAGGGCCGACTTGTATTCTTAGTGGTTAAAACCACTTTAATTAGGCCTGGGGGCCGACTTCTTAATTTTCATAATACAATTAAGATTTGACCAATCCACAAAAGGGGATTTGGTCGATTCAATGCCTGACATGATCAATCCAAAAAATGGGATTGATATAATGAATAATGACTCAATAATAATTGGAATAGTCTTTGTAGTTACAATATTTCAATAGTCCCCCTTAACAAGAAGGGTATTTTGCAACATCATCAGGAGAGAAAGAGGGTAACAACATCAACAACATTTGGAACATTGACTAGCATATTTATAAATCATATGAAGTTTTTCTCATCATCAATATCATCGTCCAAAACAAAGAGTTGGAATGACATCATCATCATATGCATCAACATGGATTAGTATAACACTAATACATCATCATCATCAATAACAACACGAGGCTGATACAACATCATCAACAACAACAACATTGCAACACGAAGGCTGGAGCATCATCAACATCAACGCTAAGTTGGAAATATTCAACACGAAGATGGCATCTCATTAACATCAACACTAAGCTGGAAATATTCAACACAAAGATGGCATCTCATCAACATCAGCACGAAGTTGGAAATATTCAGCATGAGTTTGGAATCTCAACAACATTAACACGAAGCTGGAAATATTCAACATGAGGCCGACATCTCAACAACATCAATAATAAGATGGAAATATTCAGCATGAGGCTGGCATCTCAACAACATCAGCATGAAGCTGGAAATCTTCAACACAACACTAGCATCTCAATAACATTAGCACGAAGCTGGAAATATTCAGCACTAGGTTGGCATCATAAAAATAATACTCCCCCTTTCGAGGGAGGTCCTTTTGAACTACACCAAGCTTGCCTCAAAAGTTCTTAAACTTTACACGAGACAGAGGTTTGGTCAACACATCAAAAACCTGTTCATCTGTGCCAACATAATGGAGATTTATGGCTCCTCTCTGCACCATATCACGAATGAAGTGATATCATATCTCTATGTGCTTCAACTCATCATGGAGCGCATCATCTTTATAAAACTATGGTTATCACATAGGATCATGATGGCTTCCATCTACAGATCAAATAGATCTTTCAACAACATATGAAACCATATGGCTTCACCACTGGCGGAACATGCTGCAATATATTCTACTTCTGTCGTATTGAGAAAAATACTTGATTGCTTCCTACTCTGCCATGAGATCATGGATGAACCCAGACCGAAACAACATCATCAGGTGCTCTTTTTGTCAAAGACACTTCTATACCAATCTGAATCGGTATAACCACTCAGTCTGAAGTCATGATATCTAGTATAATAGAGACCAAACCCCAATGTACCCTTAAGGTATCTCATCAGATGTTTTGCATCATAAAGGTGAACATGTCTGGGTTCTACCAGATACTAACACAAGGAAAAACATGTATCTGGCCTAGTATTCTTCAGATACATCCCCAAACCAATAATCTGACTGTACAACGTAGCATCAACCAATTCTAACGAAGTATAAACTAGGAGATTCAACTTTGTTTCCATGGGTGTGTTCATGGATTTACACTTCATCATATCAAACCTCTTTAGTATTTCAACTGCATACTTCCCTTGGTTAAGGAAGATCTTCCCTAGGCTCTACCAAACTTTGAGACCTAAGTAATAATGCATTAGGTATTTCATCAAACTCTGTAGATAACTTCTTCTGCAATATGTGATGAGATTTTCTTCATCTTGTCAAGAATACATCATCTACATATAGTAGAAACATCAGTGACTCATCATTCATAACCTTGAGGTAAAGGTTAGAATCAACTTTACTCTTGGTAAAGCCCAAGCTTGTCAGGAAACTGTCATTTCTACCATATCAATCTCTAGGAGCTTGCTTCAACCTGTACATATCCTTCTTTAACCTACAGACTTGAGTCTTTCTATCTTCAAATTCAAACCAAATTTTCACATCACATTGTATCAATCTGGTACACTTGCTCAGCTGCAACTTAATATGCACAATCATGTGCTATCTCTATGTGCTCTCTGAAAAGAAATATTTGTCTCACTACCTGAGAGTATGTCCTCTCCTCTTTCTACAACTATTCCTTCTGGAACTGGTAATCTTCACTTGCAACAACTTTGAAGCCGAGAATGGTTGATACATTCTCATTGTGATTGCTGAAATGTGAGAGTAACTCCTCTACTCCATCATGGAAACAAATTCATCTCAAACTAAGAGTGGCTCAATAACTGATGTTACACATTATTTTCGTCATCCCTATGACCGTTAATGATGTAAACCTATCTGTTTCCTTTAGAGGGGTTAGTGGCCTGAGTTTTTGAAGAGAGAAGGGAGAAGAACTTTTCCTGAGAAAAGAAGTTGCATTTTCCCTTGTAAAAACCCTGTAAAAAAGGAAGTTCGTAGGCTGCCTATGTATTAGGGTGTGAGAATGCCTAATTCTCGTAGGTTTGCATCATAGCTAGGTGATGTAGGAGCATCTCAAGAAATCCACTGCGGAGAAAATCAGACAGCTGGAAGAGCGCCCAACACGAGTTTTGAAATTGACTTAAAGTATTAATAATCCATTAAGAAGAAGCGCACTTGTAAAATGTAACGGGACCTTGAGCGGTTTTCTCTCGTCCTTAGTAGGTAGAAGACATTTATAGTAGTTAATGCAAGTAGATAGAATTAAATGTTAGATTAGACAGTTTTAGAGCGCAAGAGGGAAACGGGATATAGACACCCTCCTTGTGCATTGTAATATTATTACGAGAGCATGATTATGAGCATAGAAGAGAAGCAGAGAGCTGTGTAGCAGACTCCATGTACAGAAGTTCTGAATTAATACAAAGAAAGCTGTGATTTAGACTCATGGTGTTCATATATTCTCTGTGTATGCATCTTTGAATGTTATGCTCTTTTTGTCATGCAATTGCTTTTATGATATGTATGAATGATTTCTTGTTGAATGTCTGAAATCTGAGAGGAAAGGGTAATGGAATGAGTTTCAATTGTTTCTATATCTGAGTAAGAGTTCCTGCAAGGAGTGCAGTTGAAGTGTCTGGAAGGAGTGCGTTGACAAAAGGTTCAGAGATTTGTCTCTGGAAGCTCAGGAGAGACAACCTTTGTTCTCATTTCCACAGAGGTGCAGTCAGGCACAGGAGCCATGCAAGGAGTGCGCAGACCAAGTGAAGTCTCAGGGTTGTGAACCTGAGAGAAGAATTTAGAGATTGCTGCTACAGGGGTGCATAGGGTTGAAGGGATCCAAGCACTTGAAAGAGTTTGAAATTCTTCCGCATGGAGTGCAGGCAGGGATTCTCTGAAAAGTTCAGAGTTCGAAAAAGTTCAAAAGAATTTGAAGCCTTTGAAGTGGCCGAAGGAAAGCGTAGAAACAAAGGGCCACAGGAGGACAAGATCTCAGAGGAAGATACGGACGATCAGAATTATTGGTGGAGAATCCGTGAAGTCTTGTGAGCCGTTAGATCTCACAGGGAAGTCGAGAAGCTACGACGGAAGCGTCGAAAGGTTCTAAGCTCAGGAGGAGTAAGACTGCAGATCCAAGCCACAAGGGCCGTTGGATTTACACGTGGGTTCTATATCAGGATTTCATAGGTTGAAGTCCCGTAACATTGCAATGTGAATCGTGATATCCCGAATCGAAAAATCCCGAAGGATAAAATGATTTGTGTGGGACATAGAGGAGTCAGTGAGTGGATAGGTGGCACATTATTGACATGGAGTCAAATTCCCTTGACCATTTTGGAGTTTCGTGGGGTGAAGTTGCGAAACATTTGCATTAGGATTCACGATATCACGAAGTCCAAAGTCCCGAAAAAAGTGAAGTGGCGTTGAAAGTCAAAGCTCGCGAGTGTATCAGAGTTTCGACAAATCGGGATTCGGAAGTCGAGGAGACAAGTTTCTCGACATCGCGATCGCTGAAATTGCGATAGGGAAAATCCCGAAAAAGAAAAAGGAAAGGTCATCGTTGACTGTTTTTGGGTTTCAAGGATCCAAGAGACCAACGCTCAACCTACAGACTCACAAAAGCGTGAAATCCGATCTCCTAAGTGCAAAGAGGGGATCCCACGAGGATTTGCTGTGGGTACAGATTTTTCAAAAGGAAAATAGAAGAGCCAGTGCAAAGCTCTTCGGGCCGATGTAAGGGAAATATCTTATGTTGACGTGGACCTTTCGACCTGTGGGTTGAGAGGTTGTGTGTGTCGACGTCAAGTGGTATCAGAGCATAGAAAGGTTCTTTGATTTCTATAGCAGAGAAGAAGAAAATTCACCATGCCACCAAGGAGAAGGGACAAGCAAACACCCAATCCACCAGGGGAGAGGGAAATGCCGAGAAGAAGAGGTAGGCAGATGACTGATCCAGCCATGGAGAAAGAAATGCGTGATCTATGAGCCAGACTCGAAGACATGGAGAAAACAAAAAGGCGTACAGTCAGTGCTGGGGATCTTAGTGATTTCGAAAGTGAGATTGAGGCTGAACATGAAGAAGAAGTTGCAGCTAAAGATGCAAAAAATGAATATTTGATTAGAGCTATTGCAAGAATGGGTGCAAGAGCGAAGATGGAAATTCCAGTTTATGAGGGAAACTTGGATGCAGAGGAGCTTCTAGATTGGATTAGAGCTCTAGACACATACTTTGACTATGAAGATGTCGAAGAGGACAAGAAAGTCAAGCATGCTGTCACAAGATTGAAGGGACATGCAACATTATGGTGGGACGAACTACAAGATGACAGATGCTGCATAGGCAAGCAGAATATCAAGAGCTGGGATAGAATGATCGCAAAGATGAAGGCGAAATTCATCCCCAGGGATTATTAAATTACTCTATTCAGGAGGATGCCGAACCTGAGACAGACGCTGATGACAATGAAAGAATACACTGAAGAATTCTATAAGCTGAACATCAGGGAAAGTCATCTAGAGAGTGATGATGAAAATGTTGCCAGATACCTGAATGGTCTGCGATACGACATTCAGGATGAGATGAGCATGGTAACCATCCGAACGGTGGAAGATGCTTATCAAATGGCTCTAAAAGATGAAGAGAAGCTGAGTCGAAAGCAGGGTCAGAGAGGCCGAGGCAAAAGTCACCCCAGAGGAAAATCAGTTGCCCAGGACAAATATCAGAATCCCAAAGAAGACTGGAAGAAAACTCAGACTCAAAATGAAAGAGGTGGAACCTCACAATGAGGAAAACATACTGAGCAGAGAGGAGATTATGCTGATAATAATACTTTTCCTCGCACTAGAGGTAGAGGAAGAGGAAGAGGTGGAGTGATAACATGCTTCACGTGTGGAAAGAATGGGCACAAGTCTTACGAGTGTCCAGATAAAAAGAAGGAAAGTGGAGAAGCTCACATTACCGAGGCATAGTGGCGAGATGTTGAGGTAGAGGATGCTGAAGGTGGAAGATCGCTGATGATGCGAAAAGTTCTTTTGACACCAGAGAAGGAGGTGGAGATTTCAGTCCAAAGGATCAGAATTTTCAAGACTGCTTGCAAGGCCAAGGACAGGGTATGCAAGGTCATTGTAGACAGTGGTAGCACAGATAATCTCATTTCTACGAAGATGGTAGAAAAGATGGATCTGGAGATGATTGATCATCCAAGCCCATACAGAGTTTCATGGCTACAAAAAGGACATCAGGTAACTATCACTAAACAATGTTTAGTTGAATTTAAGATAGGAGGATATAATGATAAGATATTATGTGATGTCATTCCTATGGATGTTTGTCATCTATTGCTGGGTAGACCATGGCAATATGACGGGAATGTGATTCATTATGGGAGAATGAACACATATACCCTAGAGAAGAATGGGAGAACTCATATGTTTCTTCCGATCAAGGATAAGGAGGTGAAAACGGAAGTAAGAAACACTATACTTCTCATGAGTGGGAAGGAACTTCTTACAGAGGTTAAGAAGAAAGAAGAACCACAATTCATTGTGGTCAGAAAGCCTAGAATTTTTTTGACCAACACAAGGGTGGATGATTTACCAGAAGAAGTTCAGGAACTGCTGGAAGAGTTCGCTGACATAGTAGTGGATGCATTACCTCGTTCATTGCCACCGATCAGAAGTGTGAGTCATCATATTGATCTCATACCAAGAGCCAGTTTTCCAAACAAAGCCGCATACAGATTGACACTGTAAGAGAATGAAGAGGTTAAAAGGCAAGTCCAAGAGTTGTTGGACAAAGGTTTGGTTAGGGAAAGCTTGAGTCCGTGTGCTGTTCCGACAGTACTCAGCCCAAATAAAGATGGAGGCTGGAGGATGTGTACTGACTCGAGGGTGATCAATAAGATAACCATCAGGTACAGATTTCCATTGCCAAGGATGGATGATCTGATGGATTTCTTGAGTGGAGCAAAGTATTTTTCAAATATTGATTTGAAAAGCGGTTATCATCAAATCTGCATGAGAGAAGGTGACGAGTGGAAGACAACCTTCAATACCAACAAAGGGTTGTATGAATGTCTTGTTATTTCATTTGGCTTAACAAATGCGCCGAGTGCCTTCATGAGGTTGATGAACAAAGTCTTGAGGGAGTTCATCGGAAAATTTGTCATTGTGTATTTAGATGACATACTGGTTTTCAGTAAAACAGTGGCAGAGCATCTGAAGCATTTGGCTACAGTGATGGAGAGGTTACAGCAGGAGAAGTTGTTGATAAACATGAATAAATCCTCATTCATGAAGACAGAACTCATCTACTTGGGATTTGTTATTTCTGCAGATGAGTTGAGGATGGATCCAGATAAGGTGGAGGTAATCAAGAATTGGCCATCACCGAAGAATGTTTTTGAGGTGAGAAGTTTTCACGGACTGACTAGTTTCTACTGAAAGTTCATCAGGAATTTCAGTGGAATTAGTGCAGTGATGATGGATACAGTGAAGAAAAGACACAAGTCTTTTCACTGGACAGAAGAGGATGAAAAGAGTTTTAATCTGTTGAAGAGGAAGATTATGGAACAACCAGTTCTGGTGTTGTCGGATTTCCAAAAGACATTTCAAGTAAAATGTGATGTGAGTGGATTTGAAATAGGGGTAGTCTTGAGTCAGGGAGATAGGCCAATAGCATACTTCAACGAGAAGTTGAATGAAGCGAAAGTGAAATACTCCACTTATGATAAGGAGTTCTATGCTATTATCCAGGCATTGAAGAAATGGAGACATTACTTGATCCCGCAGGAGTTTGTATTGTATAGTGACAATCATGCATTGCAATTTGTGACTCAATAGGAAAAGTTGAATCAGAGACATGTTAAATGGGTCGAGTACATGCAGAATTTCACTTTTGTGATTAAACATATTTCGGGTACTGCTAACAAAGTTGCTGATGATTTGAGCAGGAAGTGTTTGTTATTGCAGGAGTTCAGAGTCAAAATGTTGGGTTTTGATGATCTCAGGAACATGTACACTGATGATCAGGATTTTAAGGAGGCGTATGAAGCAGTAAAGAATCTAATTCTCAGGGATAGAAGCCAATGGGCATAATACATGATCCAGGAAGGATTACTATTTAAAGGTAATCAGCTGTGTATTCTGAAATGCTCCATGAGGGAGAATTTGTTGAAGGAGAAGCACAGTGGAGGATTGGCCAGACACTTTGGTCATGACAAGACATTCGCAAAGTTGAATGAGTCATATTTTTGTCCAGGAATGTGAGCAGATGTCAAGAGATTCGTGGGTAGATGCAGAGTTTGCCAGCATTCAAAGGGAAGGAGGAAAAATGTTGGATTTTATCAACCATTGCCCATACCAGAAAGGCCATGGGATGCAATCAACATGGATTTTGTATTGGGGTTGCCAAGAACACAAAGAGGTTTTGATTCAATCTTTGTGGTGGTGGATATATTTTCCAAGATGAAACACTTTATTCCATGTCAGAAGACCAGTGACGCAACTCACATTGAGAATCTGTTTTTCAAAGAAGTCATTCGACTTCATGGCTTACCAAGAAGCATAGTTTCGGATCGAGACACTAAATTCACAGGGAAATTTTGGAGGACCTTATGGAAGAAGTTGGGAACTAACTTGTTGTTTAGTTCATCTTATCATCCTCAAACGGATGGACAAACTGAAGCAGTGAATAGAAGTCTAGGAGACTTGCTGAGAAGCTTGGTGACAGAACACCACAGCCAATGGGACAACATATTACCACAGGCAGAGTTTGCTTATAATGGTTCAGTTAATAGAATCACAGGGCAGATTCCATTTCAGATCATTTATGGCATGCAGCTGAGAGGAATTTCTGAGCTGAGAGACTCAGAACAGATTGCAACTAGGAGTGCTAGTGCAAAAGAATTCACAGAGGCGATGAAAGAACTTCACAGTCAGGTGAAGCAGCGACTGCTGAATTCGAGCCAAGAATATAAGTGTAGAGCCGATCAACACAAGAGACAACTTCAGTTTGAGGTTGGTGATTTTAATCTGGCACATTTGAGAAAGGAAAGGTTCCCAAGAGGAACATATAACAAACTGAATATGAAGAAAATCGGACCATGTAGGGTCTTGAAGAAATTTGGGGCAAATTCTTATGAGATTGAATTACCCGATGGGATCGGAATTTCTTCGATATTCAATGTCTCAGATTTGTACCCATACAAAGCTGAGGAAGCAGGAGAAAATGGTGAATAGTCAGAGGTTCAGTGGCAAAAGTAGATGCCAGTTGCAGAAAAGCCACAGATAGAAAGCATACTAGATAAAAGAATTAGTAACAAGACCAGGCAAAATAAATACTTAGAATATTTGGTCAAGTGGAAGGGCCATCTAGTTGAATATGCCAGCTAGGAGAACGAAGTGGAGATACAAAGTCATGGATACACCGTGCGCGAGCTCATGGACAGGATCCCATGAAAATTTTCAAGCCAGGGAGTATGATGCATGAGCATCTCAAGCGAGCCAGCGTGGAGAAAATCAGATAGCTGGAAGAGAGCCTAGCATGAGTTTTGAAATTGACTTAAATTATTAATAATCCATTAAGAATATGCGCACTTGTAAAATGTAACGGGACCTTGAGTGGTTTGTTCTCGTCATTAGTAGGTAGAAGGCATTTATAGTAGTTAATGCAAGTAGATAAAATTAAATGTTAGATTAGATAGTTTTAGAGCACAAGAGGGAAACGGGATATAGACACCCTCCTTATGCATCGTAATATTATTATGAGAGCATGATTGTGAGCATAGAAGAGAAGCAGAGAGCTGTGTAGCAGACTCCATGTACAGAAGTTTTGAATTAATACAAAGAAAGTTGTGTATGCATCTTTGAATGTTATGCTCTTGAATGTTTTTCTCTTTCTGTCATGCAATTGCTTTTATGCTATGTATGAATGATTTCTTGTTGAATGTCTGAAATCTGATAGGAAAGGGTAATGGAATGAGTTTCAATTGTTTCTCTATTTGAGTAAGACTTCCTGCAAGGAGTGTAGTTGAAGTGTTCGCAAGGAGTGTGTTGACAAAAGGTTCAGAGATTTGTCTCTGGAAGCTCAGGAGAGACAACTTTTGTTCTCATTTCCACAGAGGTACAGTCAGGCACAGGAGCCGTGCAAGGAGTGCACATGCCAAGTGAAGTCTCAGGGTTGCGAACCTGAGAGAATAATTTAGAGACTACTGCTGCAGGGGTGCATAGGGTTGAAGGGATCCAAGCACTTGAAAGCATTTGAAATTCTGCCACAAGGAGTGCGGGCAGGGATTCTCTGAAAAGTTCAGAGTTGGAAAACGTTCAAAATAATTCGAAGCCTTCAAAGTGGCCAAAGGAAAGCGTAGCAACAAAGGGCCGTAGGAGGACGAGATCTCAGAGGAAGCGATGGACGGTCGGAAGTCTCGGTGGAGAATCTGCGAAGTCTTGTGAGCCATTAGATCTCACAGGGAAGTCGAGGAGTTACAACGGAAGCGTCGAAAGGTTCTAAGCTCGGGAGGAGTAAGACTGCAGATCCAAGCCACAAGGGCCGTTGGATTTACACATGGGTTCTATATCGAGATTTCGTAGGTTGAAGTCCCGTAACATTGCAACAGGAATTGCGATATCCTGAATCCCAAAGTCCTGAAGGCTAAAAGGATTTGTGTGGGACATAGAGGAGTTAGCGAGTGGACAGGTGACGCATTATTGACACGGAGTCAAATTTTGTTGACTATTTCGGAGTTTCGTGGGGTGAAGTCTCGAAACATTTTCATTAGGATTTGCAATATCTTGAAGTTCGAAGTCCTGATAGAAGTGAAGTGGCGTTGAAATTCAAAGCTCATGAGTGTATCGGAGTTTCAACAAATCGGGATTTGGGAGTCGAGGAGACAAGTTTCTCGACATCGTGATCGCCGAAATTGCGATACGGAAAATCCCGAAAAAGAAAAAAGAAAGGTCAACGTTGACTGTTTTTGGGTTTCTGGGATCCAAGAGACCAATGCTCGACCTAAGGACTCGCGAAAGTTCGAAATCCGGTCTCCTAAGTGCAAAGAGGGGATCCCACGGGGATTTGCTATGGGTGCAGATTTTCCAAAAGGAAAATAGAAGAGCCAGTGCAAATATCTTCGGGCCGGTGTAAGGGAAAGATCCTGTGTTGACATGGAACTTCTGACCTACGGGTTGAGAGGTTGCATGTGTCGACGTCACTAGGGTGTGAACAGTTCGCAGGTTGCACTATAAGCAGGGTGCGAGAATGCTTACATGTGGGAAAAATGAGCGTTTTCTCGAATCTTCTAGAAGGAGAAACTTTCATGGTGAGGTGGCATCATAATGGTTTGGATCTTACTCGCTTTCATGATTTAGTGGGATCATCCTAACCTCCTCACCTTATCCTCTTCAACTTATAAAAGGAGAGGAGTTCTCATGGAGAAAGTTATCTTGTGGTTCTTGAGCTTTGTTAGCTTTTTGGCTTGGGATTGTTAGCTTGGTTAGAGTGGCTTTGAGATTTTCTTTGTCAAGATAAATTGTGAGTAGCTATCAGAATCATAGTCTCAGAATCCTTGGAGCAAGAAGTGTGTGGGGAACGAAGGACGGTTGGAAGGGACCTTACGACATCAAGGCCATGGTTGTAATCTCTATTTCACATTTAATATGATACAGTAATATGATTCTTTCCTATAAAGCTTGTTGTTTTTTATTGTATGATTCCTTGATCACATACATAGGTTTATATTGAGTTTAGGCTATTACTATCACTTTGGTTGGTTGCGTTCTTTTGCAGGATAATCATTGTATGAGTGCTAGAATGGAGCTAGGATGGCGATAGCGAGAGGAAGCGACATTTAAACAGTATGTCACCCATCCCTTTTTGGTTAGTAAATTCAATATCTAAAACTTAAGGAAAGCGTCATGTTCTGGTGTGTTTTTTTCTAGATCTAGGTGGATCTAGGGAGATCAGTTAGTGTCTTCACCTACCGATTAGTTTGATAACAACTGATACTAAATGTAGCTCTTATTCTTTCATGGAGTTAACTCTATCTTTTATTGTAGTCATGTATCCATGAACCAACTAATGTACTGCACCAACCACTACTCAATTTTAAATATGGGGATTTCTCCCCCCGCATCTCATACTATATATGAATAATGGTTTTTCTGGTTGTCTTCATGAATACTGGAACTATTTCTTCTATTACTAGAGTAAGTGTCTCAGCATAGTCTTCTCCCTCTTGCTGGGAGAATCCTCTGGATACTCATTCGTATTTGTACATATGCAACATATTTGATCTGTTAGATCAATGTTGGAATTTAATACTGACTTCTCTTCTAGTCTCATGAAAAATCCATATCCTAGTCTTTCTGACTGGCTTCCTTCTCTATCACTGAAACAAGGGAATCACTGAAACAAGGGAATCTGGATCTATGATAGGATATCCTTTCTTCTACAAGTACCCCTTAGAATAATATAGTTGAAACATATGTAAGTACATACCTTTGATAGTATCGGAGGGTGGTGGTACCATCTGGTAGTAGTGGTGATAGGTAACAAACCTTCAAAACTTCATAGGTGTTTTAACTTTAAGGTTGGCCAACACTTTACAAAATATTTCACTGCAACTGGAACTGCAGTTGTTACTGCAATTGGTACTTTAACTATAACTTAAGGTTTTATGAGGAAACCCTAAATTTTCAAACTTCAAATTTTGAAATTATGATCTAGGGGGTAGATGAGCTGATCCGAGGTGAGTAAGTTGTTGTAGTTATATTTTTGAAAATCCAAAATTTACCCCTTGAAACTGAGCTTGCGGAAATCAAGACTAGTACTCATTTTGGTTTCCTGTTCTGGTTTTTTGGTACTTCTGGTTTTCTGGTACCAATAAAAAACTATGGTTTGAATTTCGAGAGGCTCTATCCATTGAAAAGGTGCACTCAAGCTTCCAAAAGATTCAGTAGGGTAGGGCGCACGTTTCTAGATGGTTTATAGGAAAAAATTCCTCTCCAACAAAAAGACCTAATTTTCTTGTACGACAACATTAATGTTTTTTCTTATCCAGTGAAAGGCGCTCTCTTCAGGTTATCTTTGAAACCATGTTACATTTTTATCTATTATTAGGTTTCTTTTCAATTTACTAGATAACAATAGCATAGGTAGGATCACTGCGAGAAACAAAATCACAAGATAGACAACACTTATCCTAGGAAACCCTCACGGGGGAGAAAACCCAACAAAAATTCCTTAATATAGATAGCCAATACAATACCAAGACAATCAACCAAAACACCAGAGAATATCCAACACTGAGCAATGTGCCTCTCTCTTCCTTCTTCTCCCAACTGTAGCTACCAAACTTGTGCACTTGACGAGTGAATGAGTGAGTGAGATAATGAGGTGCTAGCCTCATTTATTTATACTAGCTGGTAGGCATTGGAAAGGTGTCTCTTCATTGGGTAGGGCCGACTTGTCTTCTTAGTGGTTAAAACCACTTTAACTAGGCCTGGGGGATGACTTCTTAATTTGCATAATATAATTAGGGTTTGACCAATCCACAAAAGGGGATTTGGTAAATTACAATGCCCGACATGATCAATCCACAAAAGGGGATTAATATAATGAATAATGACTCAATAATATTACAATACTCTTTGTTGTTACAATATTTCAACAAAATCTCTGCCACTCTGAAACTGACTGTCCAAAAACTGCAAATACTTCAGACTGTTCAAAATATAGTTCTCTTATCCATAGAGTTGTTTCTTGGACTTCCCATGTTCAATATTCATAATTATTGGGAGACTCCAAGAAGGATGGATTAGAAAAATATCCGCTCTAATGAAGATTAATCTTCCTCTTCATATGTGTATTCATAATTTTATTTTTCATCCTCTTCCCGAATTCTTGTGGATTCATCATGATCTTGCACTACTACAAATCCCATGAGTAGGATCTCTAGGACCTGGTCTCCATTCACATGTTCTCCCTTTAATGTTCTTCCTTTACCTGTTCCTGTTTTCTTTTCCTAACCTTCTTATATATGATATCAATGTTCTCTTTCATAGAAGTATCCATCATGATTCTACAATCACAATCTATATGTCCATAGTTATGGCATTTTTAATATTCAATATTATATGGAGCCACATATGTATTTTTTTCTTGACCATTTCTTCCATAAGATTTGTAATTTGTAGTTGTATGTCCAAAGTTAGTACAAATAAAACAATGACCATTAAAGAAACTTTCATGCCCAGGAGTGAATGATCTTCTTTGTGATGTAGTCCTTCTTAATTCATGCCTTGTTTGATCACAATCTTCTCTTTTGTTGTTTCCTTCACAATGATTGAAGCTTCTTTGATACCTAAAGGTGAAGGGTCTTCTTTGATATCCGTTTCTTCTGTAATCTTATACTTGAGTTTTCTTCATTTATGGAATGTTCTTCTTTGAGGGTTCACATTCTTCCTTCTCTTCAGTTTTTTTACTGATGATGTGGAGCTTTATCTCTCTTCAATGTTCTTGCTAATCTTGAAAAATTTAACTCTTAATATAACAACTTATTATTCATGCTTCTCACATTCTTATTCTTTCTTCATCATCTTGATCTTCATGAGTTCTTCCTTTCTCTTTTCTTCTTCAAGTTGGATCTTCAAGGAGAAAATTTCTTCTTCAAATATTCTTTCATATTGATTGATTTTTTCTTCAAGTTTATTTGATTCCTCAAATCTTTCCTTGAGATGTCTAGTCAAAATCTTCTCTCTCTTCTCTGCTTCCTTTCTTTGTGCTACTATTTCTACTTCCAAAATTCTCTTTTCTTCCAATTGACTTTTTCATGCATCATCATTTCTTCTAACTTCTTCTACTTGGACTTTTAGGTTTGTAATCATTTGTTAGAATTCTCCAGTGCTGGGATTTTGAGACTCCCCTTTTATCTTGATCAATTATTCCTTAAGTGACTTCTTTTTTTCTCTTACTTTGTTTATCTTGTCTAAAGAACTGATTAGGTGTCTCTCATAATATTCTTCTTCTGAATCTGTTTGACCTAATGAGTTTCTTTCTTCCCATACTAACTCAACATATTCTTCATCTTATTTATTTTGATTGACAAGTTTTGGATCTTTAAAGTATATATGATTCATCTTATCCCAAATTTCTTTGACCGATGAGCAGTGTCTCGCTTTATCTTTTATTGAATCACATAATCCTTCTAAGATGAAATCCATTTCTATTTTGTTATTTCTCTTCAATTCCTTTTTGGATGTAGTCTTCAGTTTCTTTGAACCAATGTATATTGTAACAAATGAGTACCAAAGAACATACCCCTATGATTGTAAAACACATTTCATTTTATTGTTCTACATCTCCTAATTCAGACCAATATGACCATCAAGCCAAAATATTCCATTAGCGTTGTATCCCTTATTGATGACATCCATTGATCCACCTTCTAGTGGTTAAATTGATTTCTTGAAAGACCTGCTCTGATACTGATTGTTAGAATACTGAGATGGGGGGTGAATCAATATGAGCAATTTTTACCATTTTCAATCAAAATATATAATCTTCAACTTTATCATCACTATATCATTTATGATTTCATTCAATATATCATGGCCATATAACCATAAGTAGTACAGATGAACAATATCACATCAGACACACAATACACCAGAATTATGTGGAAAACCAAATGGGAGAAAACCACAAAATTATTTCTTATATATATCAAGAATACATTCATAGGAAGCACCAACTTCCAAATTCTCCAACACCAAATGGAAGAAGGCACCAACCTGAAGGAAGCACCAACTCCTTGAGTTCTCTGGCACCAACTGAAAAGAGACATCAACCCTCTGATTTACAAGCACCAACTTGAAGGAAGAACTAGCTCCATGATTTCTCTGACACCAATCGAAAGGAGGCTATGACCCCCTTTCCTATCCCCATCCCACCTCCCTGAAATATAAGTGTAGACTCACTGTCGCTACCACTGATACTGTTACTGCCAATATCACCAATACATCAACCAACCTATCACTTTCACTGTCACATCAACCAACTTATCACTACCAATGTGACATCAACCTATGAATACCACTGTCACATCAACCTGTGACTATCACTGTCACATAAACCAACCTATCACTGCCACTATCACTTCAACCTGTCATTGATGGTCAACCAATCATCCAACTTGTCACTGTCTTTGTCACTATCTGTATGATATACCATCATTGACAAAATGATCCACTCACACGGATACAAAATCCATCACCAAACCATGTACATCAACTTGTATCAACCATGCATCAACCATGCACATCAACCTGTACCATACCATGTACATAAACTTGTACCATACCATGTACATCAACCATGTACCATACCATGTACATCAACCATGTACCATCTCATGCATCAACCATGTACCATACCACATACCATAATATATCATCAATGAAGTGCCTAAAACATAACCAAGATAGCCACAATAAAAATATACCAATATACCCAAGATGTGGTATTAATCAATGTACCATAACATCACTAAGGTGTACCTCAACATGTACCAACATCACCAAGACATGCACCTCATATATGTACCAAGAATATTCCTAACCTCATGCAACAAAGATGTTCCTCAAACATTTACCAATGCCTCAACAAGATACCAAGGAATGACCATCACACCATCAACAAGTAACCAAGATATCCCTCAAACCATGTGCCTCAAGCATGTGCCAATAACCATAAACCATGTAGCAAGAGATACTATCAAACCATATGCCAAGTATCCAAGATGTGTCTTGTTGAGGGGTCCTAAATCCCTTTAACTCAATAGAAGGAACCAAACCCACCACAGAGACCTAATTAGACTTTGCAACGTTTGATGGTGGAATGGTTCTCCAGATATTTCGATTCGACCCATTTTATCGATGGGATTTACATAGTGGTTGACAAGATATCTTCTTATGAGATTTCCTCCTTCAGGTTAAATGTTCTTTTTTTTTTTTCTTTTCTTTTATTAGATGGGTCTGATAAAAAGATGTGTGCTAGTATAAACCAATTTGTAAAGGGGGGTTCTTAACTACTGAAGAAGTATGAGATTGGGATAACCCATGTGCTCAAGCATGCAGACAAAGATATTCACACCTGTGACAAGCCTAGTACTAATACATTAACTTGTTGGTATTTCAATTATTGACTAAGATACAATTATCGAAAGAAAACACACATGCAATAAGATGATGGCAAGAAAAATAGTTCCCTTAGCTCTGTAAATTCTAACCTTGTACAATATCTACTGCAAGTTGATATTCAGAAAATAACAGAAAAGATACAATGGCAAATACGAACATTACATAGAGATTTTTCACTTGGAAACCCAAACCGGGAAAACCAGCATATATTATATTAATACATTGCTTTACACTGTTTACAATACAATATACATATAGGAGCCAACGACATCCAAAACCCTAACCCAATGACCTGGATTAGTCCAAAACCCTAATTCCTTAACCGAAAATAGAAAACCATCGGCAAAAAACCATGTGCCTAAAAACCACCTAATATCATGTGGTCCTAGAAATATGTCGTCCCGGAAATATGTCGGCCCGGCGAAAATATGTCGGCCCGAAACCGGCAAAAATATGTTGGCCCAAAATTTTTTTTTCGAGGGCGCTGCCCCCGAACCCCCACGCGGGGGACTCCGCCCCCCTGCACGCCCAGCGCAGGCACTCAGACACGACTACTCATGCAAAGAATATAACACATACCCAACATTCTCCCACTTGTTGTTTTCTTTGCACACAGGGGGTTACAGGGTTACATAGTCAACAATGCCCATGGATCCTCTACACCAAGAGAACTTCTCAATGCTCACAGATTTCATTAATGAATCTGCAACATTCTTCAAAGTGTCCACCTTCATCAGTGACACTTTATTTTCTTCAATCATGTCTCTCACAAAGTGATATTGAACATCAATGTGCTTTGTCTTTGAATGATAAGCAGGGTTCTTCGCCAAGAACATTGCACTCTGACTGTCACACTCTATCCTTACAGCTTCTTGTACCAACCCAATACCTGAACACAATCTTTGTAGCCATACTGCTTCCCTACTTGCATGAGTGGCTACCATGTATTCAGATTCTGTAGTCGAAAGTGCCACTACAACCTGTCTTTTGCTCATCCAACTTATTGCTCCTCCAAACAGGTTAAACACATACCCTCTTGTAGATCTCCTACGATCCAAATCTCCAGCCCAGTATGCATCCACAAAGCCATGTATATCAACCACTCTGTCCAATCCTGGTCTT
>ML778367.1:531218-577581 GCA_009831015.1 Picea engelmannii | reverse complement strand
GAATTCGGTGGCGACTCCATGAAGGACGGATCTGTTGGCGACTTCACTGGTATATAAATGAATCAGATCTTAGCAAAGAGGTATGCGTTCTGCAATTTCTCAAGTATTTCTGATTACCCTCATCCAGTACCTACTAGAGATGAATGGGAACGTAGTATCCCCATATTTTGTGGAGAGAAGTGGGAAGTACCAGTTGAACATTTGCTAGATTTCCATGACTTTATTGATCGGATTGAAATTATACATGAGGATGTTCAAATTAAGCTGTTCAAATTTTCATTAGAAGGCATTGCTCTTGACTGGTGTCAGTCTCTTCCAAGTGCAAGTGTCAGCTCTTTGGCTGATTTTCATGCTGCCTTTCATATATTTTGTAAAGAGATATGTTTAGCTGACCTTCTCTACCATTAATGCTGTCATGATTTTAATTTGTTGAATAATAAATCAGATAGTTATGAGAAATATGCTATAGCAGGAGATGCTTCTCATCATGACCAAGATATTGATGATCTACAGGATGATGGCCATAGTATAGATGTTGTAAACAACACACCAAATGCATCCATTATCTTAGATTGTTATCAAGATCATATTGCCTCCTTTGAAAAATTGAAAGATGATGAGCAGATTGAAAGTTCAACAAGTGAAAGTATTGGAGCAACAGTAGATGTTGAAGGCAACCCACATCCTCCAGATTTGCAGATTAAAGAAAAAGATCAACAGGTCGCTCATTTTTCTAAACAAGACCAAGGAGCTTTGAACTCACCCATCTTCGATGAATACTCTCATGAAGAAGAGTAGATCCCTTTTGTTGATTTAAGAAGCAATCAGCCAGTATATGACAACTATGAATTAAATTTTGATAAAGATTTGGAGGAGTGTCAAAATCATACTGCACAATTTATTTCTTCATTTGATGGAGAATAGTATTGTGTGGAAAATAGCTATCCTAAGTCTACAGTTGACATTGAAAAGTCATCTATAGAAATCAGAAGTTTTGCATGCACCATACTTGAACATAGATCTGCAGACAACAACAAACAATTCATCATCAACAATGAAGTTAGTTTGCAACCCTGTTCAGATTTACATGCAGTTGAAGGTGGCAGCTATTCTCGGAAGAAGGGTATGTAGAGATCTTTTAATGTTCAGCCGAAGCAATAGGAAGAATTGTTTTATTACAATATCATCGATCCTTTTGCTGATCATCTGGAGTATTCGAGCAACATAAATGTCAAATTTCTCTTGTCAAACGAAGGTTGGTTATGCTGCACTTTCAAATTGTACATCAATATTCTATTTTTTCCCGCATTCATCTTTTCCAGATCAGAAGTTTTACCAGTTATTCAGATGCTCGGATGGCTTCATTGGAAGCATGATTTTACCTAATTTTGAGGCAACAGTTGGTTAAAGTAAGGTAGTTCAGTAAATAAGCTCTTTCTCGAGCATTTCTTTCTTCTAACTTGCAGTAGAAATAGAAGTAAGCTTATGTGAATAAATCCACGTTTGAAGGTGTACTCCAAGGAGAAACAGATGGAAATTACTTCCAGTTTTGGAGGTGATGTGAAAATAATGACATTTTCTATAGAATCCCGACAAACAAGTGATGTTAGTGTGTCTGTGTGCCCCTGCTTTTCAGTTTCAGGAAGCTGCCCACAATAAGTTTCATGCAATTTCAATCTGTCTGTGTTATTTGAGCTAGGTGCATATAATTTTGCAAACATCCACATCTACAGATCCAGTTACAAATTTAGGAGAGCACACAGGCCCAAACTACGAGTCAAGCCACAAGTGTTTTATTTAGATGCATAAGATTGCTTAAGGCACCATGAGGAAGAGCCATGAACAAGTGTATGCGCAGGTGTTAAGGCCCTACGGGGAATATTTCCACTGCTTTAAAGCGGAGATAGAACCTAAGTGGGAGGATCTTATATGTGCCCATGGAGGAAAGTGGACTGCCACCAACACCCAAGGCGACAAGGCTGGATTGGATCAACTATGGCTTAACATTTTGTTGGCCATGATCGGTGAGAAATTTGACGAAGGCAATGAGATTTGTGGTGCTGTGGCAAGTGTGAGAGCTAGACAAGAAAAGATTGCCTTGTGGACCAGGACCGCCACCAATGAAGCTGCCCAGATGTCAATTAGTAAGCAGTGGAAAGAGTTCCTCGACTATAACGAAAATATTCATTACATGTTCCATGAAGATGCAAAGAAGGATAAAGATGCAAGAAATAGATATACATTATAAAGTTGAATCTCCAAGTTTCTATTTTACCTACCCACCTGTGAGAAACCATATATGCACTGGGAAATGAATGGCAGGTATAGAGTGTTCGTTATCATCAACTATGTCCCAGATCCAATGTTGTCTGGTAAGAAAATGTTCCCGTGGACGCAGTTGGTTATAGTCTTCGTTTTTTGGTTTTTCTGCTTTAGGATACACAGTGGTCGTGGTCATGCTCCTTCGTTGCACCAGGAGGATCGTATGCCTGGAATCACCATCTAGTTGTGCAGGCTCGTGTCAGAAGCAATGAAAAACAACAACACAGAGGTATAAACTCAACAGCAAGGGCATCCAAAGAGGATGGTCAAAAGTCCAGTTGGATAAGAAAAATCATCATACAGGTGTGCGTTTCGATTATCAAACAGTTTAAATTCGGGTTCTGTGATCAATGCTTGAAAGATTATTGCCTCAAATATCTGCTTCTGTTAGTCGAGTCACAGTTTTTTCTTAGTTGCTGCCTAAATTGACTGAATGATCTCTGTGGCTTCGGAAGTTAATTTCAAGCTGGAAGACAATTCCTTCAACCGTAGGCGCAACATTGTTCAAAACACCACCTTTAAGGGAGCTGCAGATAAAAATAAAGGGCAATCAATGTCTTTGAAGAGTCAAGGGAGAGAAAAGGTCTCCGACTGGATCGATGATTTTGAATCTGAGAATAACTGTATAGATGAACTTTCTGTTGTGTTGGGTTTGGATGAACGGAGTTTGGCCAGTAATTGTAAAATAACTAATTTTGTGTGCAAAGATGGAAAATATGTTGTGCAATCCTCAACGCCTTGTAGTGTAATTGGGTCGAAGAAAATTCCTGAGGACCCGTAGCTTATGGTTGTAATCCCAATACTTGATGAGCAGGAAGAAACTTGTAATAAGTTGTCTCCTAAGAAAGGACCAGGGAAGAAATCAATGCAATTACAGTGTCGAAATGTTGTTGTGAAGCTGAACAATTACCTCGATACAGACATCATTGATAGATACATAAAGGCATGAAATTGTTGGAATTGTGAAAGAAGTTGGCATCAATATGGTCTGTTTAAGGGTTGGCGATCATGTTAGGAGTGGGTAATTTAGCTAATATTTCCAGTGGCTTGTGCAGAGACGTGCAGTTGAAGCCTTGTCTTGCTTGTATGGAAATGCTTACCTCCACAGAACTTTGTGTCATGCAGAAGCAAAGAAATTGCTTGTTAGACTGGTAACTACAAGTAATAGTGAGGTGTAAGAAGAGCTCACATTCTCTTTAAGAGTCCTATCGACTACTAGTTCAGATATCTGGCAATCACTTAAGGGACGAGAGGGTGTTTAGCTTTTGATATCTTTACTGGGATTATCTACAGAGCAACAACAAGAATATGCTATTGCTTTGCTTTCTATTTTATCTATGGAAGTTGACAAGGGCAAGTGGGCTATAACAACTGCTGGTGGAATACCTCCTCTTGTGCAACTATTGGAAACAGGCTCTGTTAAAGCAAAAGAAGTTGCTGCACTTGTATTGAGAAATTTGTGCTGTCATAGTGAAGATATTCGTGCTTATGTCCAGAGTGCAGAAGCTGTTCCAACACTCTTACACCTACTAGAAAATGCAGATATCAAAGTTCAAAAAATTGCCGTAGAGGCCCTTAGGCACCTTATTCGGGAAGCAGATCCTAGTATTTTATATCAGTTGGGGGCTTTACTTTTGGGAGATCATCCAGAGTAAAAAATGCATGTACTTGAGGTGTGTGGCTGTTTTCTTTCACTTGCATTTCATGGAGACCTTCTGCGTGAGAGAACTGCTGCTAACAAAGTCTTCCAAATGATCCTGGAAATGCTTGGCTCTTCAAATGAGGACATCCAAAGGATCCCAAGACTTTCATAGATTGGACGAGGAGCAACTCATGTCAATGTTTGCTGACATTGAACCATTCCACAAACAGCAAAATCCGTCAAATCAATCAGCTTCTAATCATACTCCTGCTGCATCATCAACTGATTTGGATAAAAGATGTTCAGAGAGACAAACAATTTCTGAGAACCCTTCAATGCCATAGATAACAACAATTGTGCATTTGGATTTCCTTTTGTATGCTCTGCAGCTGTGGTGTCGTTGTTTAAATTATTTCGATATATCTAACTTGTTTTTCCTCGCTTTCTTAGCATATCAATTCTTGAATCAAGCATTGCAAGTCACCTGAGGTTCAAACATCAAGTGTCAACAACACTTTATCGAGCAACTGCTGAATAATCTAACACTCTATGCAGGATCATTGCTGCTTTGCATTATTTTCTTCTCAAATATAAAATGGAACTTTCACCAGCGCGGAAGGCTACCTGCACATATCAGAGGATCTAGAAATGCTTTGTATCTGAAGTTGCTGTTGTATTGATACACGATCTGGAAAAGGTTTACAGAGACATGGTTGCAACCAGCAACACCCTCCGTTGTGGTGGTGCAGATTGTTTTCCTTATTGTGTTTCTAGAAGGCTGAAATATGTAATTGGTGAAACTCCTCATGTCTCTCCTAATCATGGAAGATAGTCATGGTGGATGTGCCTGTTGACCTCATACTGAGAACTGGAAGCACTGTAAATAGAGAGAGGAGCTTCATCTAGCAAACCCTGAGGTCTTTGTACTCTTGCAGGTAATCAAGATTCATCAAGTTTTGATTTTTGGGTAAGTTTCTGTTTTCGGTGGTTTAGGCAAGCCTGTGTGTGTGCTCATTAACCATCGAAAAGGCTGAATGACTCCATGGCCCAATACTAAAGTCACAAGGTTTGCTAGGTTCTTGGAGACCTCACAAGAAGGTATCCATCCCAGTTGGAGCTAGATGTTAGCGTTAAAAAATGCACCGACATTTCTGAAAGAATGATGCCTAATCTTGTAGGGAAAATTTGACTAGCTTCCTGAGCTCCAAATGCATATCTGAAAGAACCATTGGAAATATTAGGATTTGTAGATGTCGATCGACTATTTAAGCATGCAAAACAGACTCTCCATGACTGAGAAATTTGATTTCACCAGCGCATAAGGCAAAATTATGACTAGTTAGCTGTTGAAAGCTCCACCTTTCAACAGCTAAGGAGCAGATTTTTGGGTAAGTTAGCTGATGAAATCCTGTGACGGAAAGAATAGTCGAATTTTCGTCCAAATCAGGATTTTTTGGGTTAGAATGATTTGAAACCATTTCAAATAGATAGGTGGTGAATTATCAAGTCAAAATCTAAAGGCCATTCTTGGAGATGAAAGTCAAAAGGGAATTTTTTGACTAGATTTGGTCATTTTCAATGGCAAAATGATAGGGATTTTTGGCACACATCATCAAATTCGAATTCCACTTTCAAAGGAACAGATAAAAGATCCTTGGAAGGCTAAGCTACACTTCATCAACTTTCAACCAATGTTTGAAGACCAAAAGATAGAGGTTGACCTCATCTTGAGGATCTCTCCTTATCTTTTGTAAATCAGTTTTGACTTTCTATTTTTAGAATATCAGATCCATTATTTTAGGATCTGAAACTGATTGTAAAAGGCTATAAATCCAAAGACATTTGGAGCACTGGGGTCAATCTTGGATACATTTGACCTATGTACTTAGACTCTTATTTTGATATGAATCACAGTTTTCTTTTGCTACTAAAATCAGATTTTCTCATGTGTTTCATTGCTCTGTAATTCGATTCAATTTAGCTCAGCTATTAAGAAATGTCATCTTCTTATTTGGCTCATGAATTTGAATTGAATGAACTCTTACTATCTTGTATGAACTTGCATGTTAATGTACTTGGTTATCTAGAATAGTGTTCTTCATACCCCATTCCAAATTACTGCATCTGATTATTGGTTTCTAAAAGCACTGGCTCATTCGAATGCATGATAAGTTGTTCTTCTCATTAGCCATCCTCAGTTATCCCATTGGTCCACACACATTGATTATTGATTTCTTAAGTTACCAAGCATCCTTAGCCTACAACCCTAAGGAGTTTCTTGGAGTGATAACATGTGGTACTTCCAAAGCTTCTATTGGAAGGGTTTTACTCCGGATTTTAACGGGATTGTGTGTTGAATAATACGAGTGTCATAAGTTTTCAGATCTCGGTAGGACCACACAAAAACATCTTAATATTCTCTGAAAAGTTTGAGATAGGTTTTCCTTTCTTCTTTAGACACTGTCTTGCCTATATTTATATTCTCAAGGTTTTTCGGGGTTCCTATATTTATAGTCTCGTACATGGGACATGAGCTCTCTATCTTTGTGTTTGTTTAGCCTTTAAATAGTTCCCTTAAGTCAAAGAGGTTTTCCAAATTGGCTACCCCTTTCGGTATCATGTGAAACTTTGGTTTGTTACGAGAGTGGTCCGTTTCACCTCTTTGTTCATGGGAATTAGTTTCTACTAATTTCTCTTGGAATACTTTATCATCAATAGCCATGTATTTAAAATTTTATTGATTGGTTAGGAAATTATAATCTGTTCATCTCCTTCAAAGACCTTCCAATTAGAAATATTTTTTGGCACTGATGGTTTTTAGAGTAGTTCCACAGTGAACGTGGAGGCTTCATAGTATTCTAAAGGGGATAGCCTCGAAGGAGCACTGGCTAGGGAATCAACAAGAGTATTATTTGTTCTAGGGATCATGGTAGCATTGAAGGCCTCAAAATATTCTATTAGGCTGCACACTTCCTGTTGATAATTCCTCATGTGGGGAGAGTTGCAATGTATAGTATTCTTTATTTGTCTAATGATAATTTCAAAGTCCCCAAATACTTTTAGTTCTTTAACGCCTAGTCTATGGATTTATTTAGTCCTTTTACTAAAGCTTCATACTCAACAGTATTATTAGTGCATTCAAATTCTAGTCTGTAGAACAGAAAATTTCATTCCCCCTTTGGGCCAATGAGAATACATCCCGCTTCTGACCCTTCTTGTGATTTAGACCCATCAAAGTACATGGTCCAAAATTGTGAGAGAAAATCATCATCTTCTCCATGCCTACTAACTTCCTCCCCTCAACCCATTTTATCCGTGGCTTCCAATAGAGGTTCTTGACACAAGAGGGTTTCTTCTGCTGCTACCAGTAGATTTACTTGAAAAGTCATTTCAGAGTTTTGAGTAAAAGGTACATTAGATGAGAGAGGGGAGAAATTTCCAAAATCAGAATCATAGGAATAGTTTCCTAGCATGAGGAAATTTGTTGATGAGGGTTCTTTGAGGGATTCTAAATCGGTGACAGTATGTTTGAGATACCTTTACCTATCAATTCTAATCATGTTTGTGTGTCCCTTTAATGGAAACCATAGGTGAGCCTAGTTCGTGCTAAATTATCCATTCAACTTCTTGGACCAATATCAACAGTAGTAGTCCATAAGATTCTGGTATATCTACTACAATGATGTCAATTACTTGAACAAATTTTAGGTGTGTAGCCATTCATATCATGACATCCTTGAGTTCTCCAATAAATTTTACCTAAGTTTTGTCTAGTTGTATAACATGTTTATCACTTTTGAGCGGGATTGTGTTTAGTTTCTTGCATATAGATAATGGAATAACATTAGAGGATGCCCCTAAGTCAACTAGACAATTATGGAGGTTTCTGTTGAAGACTTCAAACATTAAAAGGAACGGTGGGACAAAAGGATTTCCTTTTTTATATACAGAGAAAGCATTCACATTTGGTTTATTTTTTTTCGCTGTGGGAGAGGGAACCTCCCATTGGTCAGTCATTTTTATAGGGGTTTCTACTGACTTTAAGGCTTGTAATAGAAAGTCCTTTTGCTGGGGAATTCTACACATGTCCATGACTGATAAATTTTCCTTCAATATTTTTAAATCTTCTACTATGTTGTAGTCTAGCTTGGGTTATTCTCATGTATGGATGTTTATAGGATTTATTTGGGAGACAAAAGGTGCTTTTGGGTGATCGACAATTTGTTTTTCTCTCGAGGTTTGGGAAATGGTAAGGTTATTTGAGACCAGTTGACCCCTACTTCATGTTTTCATAGCCAAAACCTCAGCAGGTGGTTCTTGAACCTCAAATATATCATCGAAAGACATTGGCAAGTCAGGATCCCAAAACATAATGGTTGTTTCTTCCGATAGGTAAACTTCTTCCCTATCAGAAATATTCACCGCTGAGCCGCTTGAATTTTTGGTAAGGGAAACTTAGTCTAGGAACCAATTGGCCATCAAATTCATGGCATGCACCCATTGTGGATAGTCTCTTTCATAATGTTTCTCTTGATGATATGTACATAAAGAGTCAGATGCTACATTTCCTAGGTCAATGTTTAATTTGGCTGGGGAAGGTTCAATTGCCTTGAACAATGGGTTTCTTTTAAAAAAGGGTTTGTAAGGCCTTTGGCCTTGGTTTACTTCCCCCGCACTTCTATTCATGTCTACGATGTCATTTAAAAATTTCTTTATCATCCGTTGTAGGTATTCTATGTCTCCACTTCCCTTTTTGGGACCTTTTTCTGATTGTTTCCCTAGGGGTCTAGTTAACAAGAGTCCTCTCTTGGGTGGAGGTTGAGATTCCTTATTAACTAGTGAGACCTGGCCCTCTTTACATCCCTTCATTTGGAATTCAATTTTTTTGGCTTCCTCGAAATTTTCAACTAGGGTATGCTTGGTAACCCTTTTTACAAACATGGAAATAGAATCTGGGAGATCGTTAGCACATACCTCAATTTGCAACTCCTGAGTTGGTTTAGATTCAAGTTGAAATTTGTTTAGGATAGTGGTAAATGATTGATTGATGTCTTTAAACTTTTCTTTTGAACTCATGACGGCGGTGAACAATTCAGCCATTAAAGCTCCTGTAGTGGTTTCTTCTACAAATTTGTCTAAAAAATATTTTTCAAACTTTGTCCAACTAGTTATGGATCCTACAAGAAAGTTGAAATACCATGTGGAGGATGAATTCTAAAGGTATAGGGAAAAAGCATGCATGCTATGTCTTCATGTTGGACATTCACCATTCTAATAGCTAGTATGAAATTTTTAATATGATCTTCAGGCAATCCAGAGGTTTCAGGGTCAAAGTTGGGGAGTAACTTTTCTGGATGTCAAGGGAGGTTATGTACCCATCCGGGGATTGCCAGAGCATCTCTGGCCAACCATGGTTTATTATTTTGAGGTGGGTTTCCCCTTTATTCATTATGGTCAATTTTATCCTCCGTGTTGTTCAACTCCGAAGCTGAGAGATCCGAGTTAAACCCTTCCTCGTCAGATTCAAAATCGTCGGGCTCATAGTAGTTACCAGCTCGTGTTTCGAGGATCAGATTTAGGTGATGTTTGATCTCGGTGAGGGAGAAATCTATAAAATATTCTACTCTGTGAACAAAAACCTAGTTGGGGGTGTTGACCACCGATCTACTTACTTGTTTTCTATGAGAAAGTAATAGAGCTAAGGGTAATGATCCAATTTGTCAGGCGTAAGCTCTTGTGATTCTTCTGAACTGGTAGAACTCCTTGTGAGGAAGAGCATAAGGTATTTCAGGGGATAAATGTTCTTCCTCTTGCTAGGGTGAGTTACTCATTTCAGGAGTACTCAGTGTATGTGGCTTGTCTTGAGAATGACTAGCCATGCATGTTGCTTGTTTTGAATTTGTAGGCTATGCCAAATATTATATCAGAAATATTGTTAGCCATTCATTCACAGGCCCTCCTTCTAGCACCAATTCTGTTGGGGGGTCCTAAATCCCTTTAACTCAACAATAATAACCAAACCTACCACAAAGGCCCAATTAGGCTCTGCAACATTTGATGGTGGAATGGTTCTCCATATCTTTTGATCCGACCAATTTATCGATGCGCTTTACATAATGATTGACAATATATCTTCTTATGAGAGTTCCTCCTTTAGTTTAAACTTTCTCTTTTTTTTGTCTTTTCTTTTATTAGATGGGTCTGATAAAAATATGTGTGTTGGTATAAACCAGCTAGTAAAGGGGGGTTCTTAACTACTAAAGAAGGATGAGCTTGGGATAACCCATGTGATCAAGCTTGCGGACAAATATATTCACACATGTGACAAGCCTAGTACTAATACAATAACTTGCTGATATTTCAATTATTGACTGAGATACAATTATCAAAATAAAACACGCATGCAATAAGATGATGGCAATAAAAATAGTTCCCTTATCTCTATCATTAATCACACATTAACCCAACGATTTTCTTTCATCCATAGAGACCAAAATCAAAAAAATATATTGAAACAACTAACTTATCTATAGATTAAAAAACTCTTACTCCTTATAACATCCATTAATGAAGTAAAGTTGGAAGTAATTCCTCCTCAATCCAATCACACAATGCCTTTGATGAAAAATATAAATTTTGTCTCTAGTACTAAACATGACTTATCAATTAAGGTATTTTAGAAATAGTTCTTTACAATTCCAAAAATGAGGGTCTTTCCCAAAACCATCAACCTTTGCTAAAAGGTAGATCCTCTTATTTATAATGAATCATTAACTAAAAATAACTATTACAAGTGGAAGATAAGTAAAACAAAATATCGCCACATGGCACTTTCATCTATGTTGTACATGCCAAGTCTTGTTCTGCATGTTGCCTAACTATGTCATGAAGGTCGACAAATTCCTTGGGTGAGCCGAATTCTATGAGGCCGATGTCTTTCATCTCCTGATTAATATTTTCCCAACTCTTTTCGCACTCTACCTAGTTCTCCTGAATCTCCCACTGAGGTTCCTGGGCCATTTTTACCCAATACTCGACCTATTTCCTGATCCTATCTATGATGTTGTCCCTCAACACCTAAATTTCGGGCTCCTCATTGTCTCATCCCTTTTGAACTGCGTTGATTTAATCTATCCTTTCTACTACTTGGTGATCCTTCTCATACCATATTTCCACGTCCTTGCAGGTTTCTAGTGCCATAAGGGTGTCTTCTTGGATATCGACTATACCTGTAGTGAAAATGTGTCATTCATTCATGAATTTGGAATAGGCATCTTGGAACTCACTTCTCAAAACCACCATTTCCTATGTGGAGTCTTGATAGTATTTTTAGAAAGACACAAATGCTACAACTCCTTAAGTGCAACGACCAACTCCTTTTCATCTCTTCTTTCTCTATCCAATGTGGCATCTGTGATAACCATCCCTGCATCGATAAACTCAAACATCTTGGCATGTTCTATGCTGAGAAGCTTCTCCTCTATGGTGATGAGAATCAAAATATCCAACGTAAGACTCCTCTTATTAGTGGTTCTCTTCATGATGGATTTTCTCTTCCGGTCATAGGCTATTTCTTGTATGTCGACGACCTCATCAAGAGGTTGGGGGATTTGTTGTTCTCCCTAGGTTAGAGTATTTTCCAGGCTCTTGGCTGTGTGTACCTGTTCTAGGATGGGTTCCTAAACTTCTTCCATATGTCTCAATGGCTCAGCCTCTATTTGTTTCTCATCGACTGGTGAGGTATAAGCCAAAACTAAAGAACCAGGGGTAGGTTCGGTACTTACATGGTAATCGACTGTTGGAGTGCCAATTTCTTATTGTGGAATTTCCTCTTTTTGGCCACCTGATCCTAGCTCATCCCTCGAGCTGTCTGTTGGGGTTACCGACAAGTCGAGTGGCTCAGTGTCTAAGATACTTTATACCTCATGGTCCTTGTGTAGAAGGTTTTGAATGGAAGCATCGATACCCGAGGTAGATTCTTTCTCGGGTTCCTTTTCCTCTATAATATGCACCAGAGTCACGAGGGAAACCTCTAAAATCTCCTCATCATCATAGATAGTTATTAATTCAAATAAGGGGTTTGGTACACTCGTTCTACCTGGTGTCCTTGCTATCTCAAGCTAGGTTGAAATTCCTCCTGGTGATCCGATCTGTGGTGGTGGAACTTCAGTGTTTTTTGGATTGATGATTTCTTCTAGTTGTATTGGCTCTAAGCTACTTGGCTCTCCTTTTCTTTCAAATGGGTCATCAATGGTAATACTCGACATATCCACAAGATCACAGTCATTTTTCAATTGATCAATGATTCTTTGTGCCCCTTCTAGCAAGAGAAATCCTCTTCTTTGTGCCTTTGTAGTCCTTGCCACTCTGATCTCTTCCCTAACTTTGAGGGCCTCTTGAGTTGACTACTCTATTGTTTCCACCTGTTTGTCCATGCTTATAGCCTTGAAACTAGTCATGTTTGGGTTGGAAATCCTCTGTACTACTTCCTCCCAGTCCTGAGCGCACTCTGTGAAAATTTCATCCTCAAATATTTCATGTGCGTATGGACAACATGATTATACTTGTGAATCATGTTGGAAGACCAGGCCTTTAGGGTCATGCTTGTGGAATCGGACTGTCGGTAACTTGAATTCAAGTTGGATCAACCCTTCTTGTTTGGATTGAGCAGTTTCCTTTACCAAATAAAACCCCAAATGGAAACCATAGGGTATGAAATCCTGCTTCTTGTCCTTGACTAGCGTGGCATTATAGCTCTGCGGGATAGTCTGATAGCATATTTCTCCCACAATGAGCTAGTTTGGGACATGAGCCAAGAGTATATGAAGTTCTCCAGTGGCATCAAACACTCTGATATAGGTTGTATGTTCATCTAAATACCAATGGCCATGTGGAAAGTGAGGGCATCCCCTACTTTTCGTGTCTGAGCCTGATGTACGCAGATGATCAATTGCTTGGAAATTATTTCTCCCCAATTGAGGCTGCTTCCAAAGATCTCCATTGTGTATGCCAAGGGCATATATGTTTCTGAAAACTTGGAGTATTCCTTCTCTCCATACAATAAAAAGACGAGAACCATCAAGTAGATGTATGGCTCCATCAGGTTAACTGTCCCATACCAACCATTGCTCCAGTTTGTAAAAATTTTATCCTCCTTCCACCATGAGGCCATCAACATACTGGTGTCATGTAATTCATAGAAATTCACCAAGAAGTCTATGTTTAGTTTCTCCTCTAGGTTTCTGAGTTTTTAGTACTTCTTGACTTATGTCGGGAGGAAAAATCCGACACACCTTCCATTCTCATTGTTGATTAAGAACTTTTGTGTGTCTGTATGGGCGATTATACACTTCAAAAACTATATGCGTGGGAAAACTGGGGTTTTTCTAGCTACCATGTGAAAATATGACCATCATATATCTGGGAACAACTGGTCATCAAGTGCCCTTACATCCGGGTCGATGTGTGGGATACACTCCGGGTACTCCTCTCGTCTAATTCTGTTGAATAGTTCCCCCCATTGTGGGAGAATTACTTTGGATCTGATGCTTGCTTCTATATCACCAAAGACCAGAGGTTGGAAAAGGCCTTCTTAGTTGAGGTTTTAATGACAAGCTATGCCCTGGGAGTGTACTCCAGCTGTCTCACAGTACTAGGTGAAAATCCTTCACCTGTTTCTGCTTCCTTCAACTTAGGTTCTCTCGGAGAATGTATGGTCGTAGGATTCCTTGGAGGCATTTTCCATGCAACTAGAACATAGTTAGAGACTCTGCGAGAAATCAGATGCATATAAAAAATTACGACCGTCGAATTGACAAACTCTAACACATACCTCAACTACTTGTTTAACACGGTTTTGATAATCTTAGAATCGACACAGTCTAGAGACTCTTGCTTTGATTCTACAGATGCTCTGGAATTCAAACTTGTGTGCATAATGAAAATTTTCAAATCCATTCTAGAAATTTAAATAGGGATGAACTTACCTTGTGGCATCAACCATTCAATTTAGGTTATGCATGTAGTTATATTAAATCTACTGCCAGATATTCAAAGACGTTTAAAATTAAATTCGATCGTAGGTTGACAACACGAGCGCAGGTTGTAGCATGGACTATCGGTTATTTCAAATCATTGTTGTTCCATAAGCGCATGGGGTAGGAAATATATGTGGGATGGAGAATTAAATAGTCTATTAAATGCCAGAATATGATCGTATCTTATGCCGAAAAAATCCCATCGTTTCGCTAGTCTAGCTGGTGAGTCATGGGTCGGGGTTCTGCTTTGAACACTTTTCGTTGATATCTCCTAGAAAAATCTCCGACGCCGAACGATCTCTCCTTATAGAGATGACATGGAAAGGATAACTTGGAGGTGTGACTAGTACACATGAAACCTTAAGATGACTCAAGACGAAACTAGGCCGTACGACACCCCTATGCGACAAATACACGTGGCACTCAAGGCCGACGCCTTCATTTACCTGTGTTATTTGGAATCAATAATTTTCTTAAGATAAATATTCTAAAACCCGATCCTATCGCACCGCCGCCGAAAAGTATCAAGGATCGATGATCAACGATAAACCTACCCAAGTGCTCCCGGATTGACTCTCTCAAAAATTTCCCGATGCCGAAAGTGTATCGGGATTCGATGATCAACGATATGTTTATCGCAGAAAAAATCAATTGTTTTAACCCTTCTATATTTCCCCGACCCTCGATCAAGCGCATCGGTCATCGTCTATCAATGATTTCTTTATGGATTTTGTCAATGCCTATCCCTCCCGTACTTTTTTGATGCCGATGGGGATCAAATATCTCTTGCAATTTTGTGGCAAATAACTCACGCAAACCAACTCTACCTTCTATCGATGTCGATGGTTCATCTACGATCGATGATTAGTGCAAATGTATGGCCACTTTACCTACTTGAATTTTGACAACGCCGAACACAAGCACGCTAGTTGAAATGTTAGCTGCAGATTCTTAGTTAGGATGTCAAGTTCCTTTAGACACAAGTTTTCATTTAACAAGTTCAAACAAGCCCAAATTTATTGATAAGAGTCATGAAAGAAAAACAAAATAAACCACCCCCCAAAGTGAACTCAATTTAGATAGTAAAATAAAACAAGTGGTACCCAAAAAGTGATAAAATTTCATAAGGAATTTAGGTTGTGTTGAGCACTCAACATGTCCCTAACAATGTATCATACCATCACCAAGGTGTATCATGCATAATCACTACTATGAAATGCCTCAATCATGTACCATAAAAACATAAACATAAGACTCAAACATAAAACATAATCATACCTTTGATCTCATAGTTGACCTGATAGATAATAATAATGACCTGTAACCTTTCCTCAAACCTTATAAAATTGATACAAGCATGCTTTCCCAATTTTGTCTTGTCCTCGCAGGACTAAGACTTGATGTCACACGGGACCTCACGTGATAGGAACTAGGAATCCCAAGGGAGTGCCTTGCAGGACACTAGCTTCCTAACCTACGGGGGTTATCCAAAATAGGGTCTCTTCAAAGAAACCTCCACACACCTGTAATCCCAAAACTCTCACCTTCTCTCTCCTTCTCTACCTCATATTTAACCATCACAAACTTGTCAATAGATCACTTTCTCACTTAGATATATTCAATAAAATTTGTTTGTGAGTGTACTCATGAGTGACTTCTTGAGGTGTATATATATACTTTTTCTAGGTAATGTCATTCCTTAATTTTAGGGATTCTTTAACTTTCTTGGTACAACCACTTTACCCTTTGACTAAAGACTTGTAACTATTTAGGGGTTTCTGAACCATTCTTTAGGGCTTCCAACTTCATGAGGGAATATCTCCCTATCTTTGAAGAACCATGTGGCGTGTCATCTACCATTGGAAATGACACGAAAATGAGTATCCATCTATGCGTGTGTTACCTGCATTTACACTATCCTTCATGTCCTTATTCCTCAAACAAATTTGGTCTTCATGACTACACCTATGGTTTTATTGTAGTCTTCTTCAAAGATTCTTCCTGTGAGGGCCATGCTTAGAGCTATTCCATAAGGGGTACACTTTGGAGACTTCTCCAAATACACCCATCGCATCTATTGACATCAATCCCAACCAACTATCCAACAACATCAATGACAACCAACTGTACACCAATTTCAACATGAAATGGTCCTTGTAGAACTTATAATGGCATCCCAACAAACATTGTCTAAAATGTTTTCATGGTGTTGTTGTGTTCAACATGGGAGATCTTGCAACTTGCATAATAATTGGGTGGCCAAGGTCCCCTTTTGGTTACACTAACACTTCTCCTAGTGTTATTTGTAAAGCATCTATATGAACATTGAACTCGATCAACCAATCTAGAAATATAGTAATTGGGACATTTACCTTTTTTTCTTTGATCATGTTGAAATATGCATTGTAACATACCCAAAACAAAAATTTCCATTTTTTTTCTCACATATATATAAACAATATTTACAACAAACAACTCACTGAAAATACTCATGCATCTAACAACATATATAAAACCATGAATGAATGCAGACTCAACAAACATAACTACATTCGGATTAATATTTACATGGTGGAATAAACATAGATAATTACAATAGGAAACTTATATGTTTAAAGATGAACTGAATGGCTACATAAAAGGGATGTTCTTCGTAGCCATAGGATTGATGTTCATTTTATCTAAAAAACAAGCCACCCTTGAGTTGAGGCTATGAGTCCACAAGGAGGTCTAACCCTCTTATTTTTCCAATCTTCACATTCGATAACCCAAAACCTAGGTTTTACTCCAACAACAGTTCCAATCCATCAACTCTCTTCCCCTCAACCTACAAAACCCAAGGATTGGGATCTCCCTTCTCTTCCATACAGTCCCTCAGGCCTCCCCACTTCCCTCCAGGGATCTAGTTCACTTGGTTGTCCAACAATATCACAGTTAAGGATTCTAGAAACTCTCATATGCTCCAAGAGTGCTCACAACAACCTTCTCCAAGCTTTTGAGGCATTTCCTCAACAAGACCTAGCACCATAGGAACACAAACTGTTTTTATAGGTGCATAGGCCACAATTTCCTTATAAACACAACCCAATAAGTTTTCTTTCCATGGATAGCATGATTGTTTCTCTTATCAACACCCCACTCCTCTCTTTCTCTCCAAAATAAAAAAATAAAAAATGTCTCTCTCCCTACTCAAATTTCTTTCTTCTCCCATGCTTTCTTGATTCACACTTCCCAGGATTGTTTTTATCAATGCCATGCTCTCAATAACTCTATGAGGTGACTTCACACCCATCCTCTTACATAAATTCAGTGATTGAATTTCTAATAAGTCAAATAATGATCTAGATGGTAAATATGCATTAAATTAGATAATGACATGGGTTTTCCCCTTGGACTCCATTTTATCCCCCTCTCTTGTGGAATCATATCCCCCCACCATTATTTTCTCTCTTGTATCCTAGCCAACGGTTATTATTTTTATTAATTATTCATTATAATGATGATGGTTATTAATGCCCACTGAGACTAATTGGTCTATCGGACCTCAATAAGGTAAGAGATAAATTCAATTTCTTGAAAATTGTATTTCTATGCTAAAAATGCATTGAGAGAAGCATTCCAATATCACCATAGTTTTGATGACTTAGGAGGTTAGTAAGGTCTGTGTTGTGAAAAATATACAATTTATATATCTTGTCCCTTGACTATATTGATCAATACAAGCTCTTTGTGATGTAGGAGCATATGACAGTAAAAATCGAGATTGACCCAAGGGTCATACAATTTTACCAAAGGAAGTTGGTTTCATTAATTTTACTATTTATTTTTAATAGTCAGGAGGATATCTCTAGAAGGAATCAAAGATATTATGATTTGATTAAGTGACAAGTGGTTACTGAGTTTTAGGAACATATTTTCTAGTTTAGGGATTTGTTGAGATAACTCATGATATGTTGGTTTGTGAGCCACTCGAGAGCTTTGAGATATATTGATTATTTTGTATTGAGTAAGCATTTGAGAAAGTGTGAAGAGTGTGGTGAGAGTGTGAATTTTGCATAGGTTTGAGAGACCAGGAAGGAACCAAGAATTCTTTCTATAACCTCATTCCTTCAATGTTTTAATAAAAGATCTGTTTTTTATGTGATTATGGTTTCTGCTCATTTGTTGAGCTCTATCTATGAATTTTTTGGATAGAGAAGCAAGTGATTATGGTTGCAGGTGGTATTGAGTAGAGTAAAAATCCATTGCTGTGGAGCTTGTGTTGATTTTGTTGAAGAAAAATCAATGACAAAGATTAGATATGGGACAGAGCCTATCCAGATCAATGGTTGTCATCAATTCAGAGTTTATATCTATCGAACCTTGCCTGCGTTGGACCAACACTCCATCAAAGTCCCTTGCTACATCTTGACTCTGAGAAAGTATTTTTTTCGAACTCTTCCACCAAACTCTCACCTTTTTGGGTCCCTCTGAAACTCCGACACCAATACTTCGATGATAACGATCCAACCATCCATCAGAGAGGAGATCAACGATCGTGATTGATTATAGATAAAAACCGTAGGACAGTGGATTACTACAACCATCATAGTGATTAAATCCAACCATTGGAATGATTGAATCGAAGGCCATATAAATGATTGAATCTAATAACCATTCTCTGGTACTCCAGTCATGATATCCCGTGGAATTTTGATTCGGTGACATGGAGGAATTTGTTTTTAGTGTCAAACGATAAAAGCACTTTGTTTTGTGAAGGAAAGTTTAGCGCTTTGACTATGAGCGCTTAAATTTTTCTCTTCAGACCCAATAGTTGGATACTTTTGGCTTTAAACCAACATTGATTCAGTATAAGATTCACTCCGAGGGCATCGAGTGTTTAAGATGCTAACAAAGTTCTGTTGAGAACTCAGTTTATTTGGGAATTGGTCTAATAGATAATAATTTTTGGTATCAAAGTAAAGGATACCACCAGGGCATGTGATCGTGAATAAGGAGAAGATTCCACCAAGAAGAAGAGGTCGAGGAATATCAGTTGCAAATGTAGAATTGCAACAGGAGGTGAGGAAACTCCAAGCAAGGATGGAAGACATAGAGACTTCCAAGAAGAGGGAGGTTGACACAAGAGATGTCAGTGAAAGTGAAGAGACACCAACCTCCAAGAAAGAGGAA
Source organism: Picea engelmannii (assembly GCA_009831015.1). NCBI lineage: Eukaryota > Viridiplantae > Streptophyta > Pinopsida > Pinales > Pinaceae > Picea > Picea engelmannii. The sequence goes on along the minus strand of ML778367.1, from coordinate 558,408 downwards.
GAAGCGGAAACAAAATAGGAGAAACAAATAAGGATGGTCACAAAGGTAAGTGTGAGACCAAAGGTAGCGGTACCAATGTATGAAGGTAACTTGGATGTTGAAGAATTGATTGATTGAATTATTGCTCTAGATAATTTTTTTGATTATGAGGATGTAGATGAAGGGAAGAAGGTAAAGTATGTAGTGACAAGGTTAAAAGGTCATGCAGTGCTATGGTGGGATGAATTGAATGTAGACATAAATTGAAAAGGAAAATCCAATATTAAGAATTGGGACATGATGATTGCTAAGTTCAAAAGTAAGATCATGCCTAAGGATTACTAGCTGAATTTATTCATACAATTACATAATATCAGACAAAAGACTATGATAGTGAAGGAGTACACTAAGGAGTTTTATAGGTATAACAAGAGGCAAAGGAGAATCCAGTGGTAGAGGAATATTTTAGACTCCAAAAGATGAAGGAGGAGGCTTAAGTAGTTAGTCACCAAGAGGAGGAGAATCAATAGGAAAAAAAAAATTCTCCAGAGGTAAAGGTAGAGGTAGAGAAATCATTGTTGGCATGTTTTACATGCAGAGTATGCTTTTCATTAATGGAAAGAACAACAAATAAAATGGAGAACAGGAAAAGCATAAGCTCAGGAGGAGAAGGGAATAATATTTAGAGATCAAAGCTCGGAAGGAAAAGCGTAAGCTCAAGGTGAGAAGCCTCAGCAACCATCCGATCAAGAAATTGACTATGTTGATCATCTAATATTATGGACGTCAGTCATATGAGTGACCGTGGGATTGAAGACCGTTGGAGGATCATGACCATCGGATATACAAGCCAGATAAATGACAGGGATGAAATGCGGAGAGTGAAAGAAGAATTAAACAACTCGCTAGTTCTAATCCTGCAATTGGTCTAGATCATTAGATCTCAAAAACCCAAATATCGATGATTGTGGTTGATCTAAAAAATGATCAGATTAAGTTGGATTAAGTCATGACCGTCGGATGCACAATCGCCAGATCGATGACAGGGATAGATTGCAGAGATTGAAAGGAGAATTAAATATCGTTCTATTTCCAATCCCACAATTAGTCAGGACCATCAGATATTATAGCCTCGATTATCGAAGATTTTGGTTGACTCACCAACAACGCACAACTTCAAATTGAAGAGTTTTGGTGACGAGTAAAATCAATCGCAAGTTGTGGTTCCACAACCTTCCTTAATCGTTGATCTGCTTTGACTGTCTTCACAACCGTTGGATCACTTTTAAGTAGAAGGACATGATAAGATAGAAGAGAAACACTGAATATAGATCGAGACATCGATCTAAGAACATGATTGATGAACAGAATTTGGTTCACATCAAAAGTTGCGAGGAGGTTATTGTTCGAGGAATATCACTTCGGAAGAATTGGAAACTTGAAAGTCGAATTACCCGAAGCCCAAAAATCTGAAATGAATAAGGACCATTGGATCTGGAGAAAATGCGATGACCATTGGATCACCTTAAGTGGAAGGACAGGATAGGAAAGGGATGATATTTGAGATCTCGATTAGCTAAATGTATTTCAGCCGTCAGATCAAATTAAATGGAAGGATAGGATAAGAAAATATGGAGAGCTATTGGATTTAATCCAAAGCAAATCTAAATCACAGATAGATCGAGCCATTGATCTAATATCTTGATCCAATGAACGTCATTCATTTCGGTTCTAAAGATGTGAGGACATTATGCTCTGGAAAAATATTATTTCAAGAATTCAGTTTGAGATTTGAAATCCCCAAAGCCCAAAGAGCCGAAGAGTTGAAACACATTCATGACCTTCGAATCATTCGAAGTAGATCTCAGTCGTCATATCGTGTGAACAAGATCTCAAGCATTGGATCATCTAAAGTGAATCTGGGCTGTCTGATCTAGAGCGTAAGTTTAAGATTTGAGATTTTAGAAGTCCAGAGACCCGAGGGAGATATCACCCATTGATAGAGAAAGGGGACACAAAGCCATTGATCTGGTTGAAAGGTCAAATTCCTGAAGTGGAGGTAGAGCTATCGATTGAGAAGGATAGGTGTCCATGGATCATCGACTCTGAAAGATTGGTGTAGGAAAGAAATAAGGGTTTGAGATTTGAAACGCTAGAAGCCCAGACCAGGAAATAAATCACAACCATTTATTTAGGGAGGTTGGATGTGATCCATAGATTGTGAAAGAAAAAATATGAACCATTCATTCAGGAGCACCATCAAGATTGTGAGATTTATGGTCCCATCTTATTGCGGGGATTGAAGGTGTGTAGACTTTAAAAATTTAAGGGTGGGATGCAATTGAAACCATGGTTTTGGAGAAAGGGTACATGGAAGTTGGAGGTGGATTGCGGAGAGAAAAGATGTTGATCCCAAACCACTCTTGGACGCACCCGCAATCATTCTCTTACGCAAGGACATAGCCTGAGGTCACATGTGATAGGGGGCTAATGCGAAAAGAGCTTGTGCCCACAATGAATTCGTCATGAGAGATCAAAGCCCAAGGTCATAGCTATTGGTCATGTGGAGAGGAATGTTGTGCCAGGTGCTAGTTCGCTCATGTAAAGTTCACGAGGACCTGTGGATCAAAAATCGTCTATGTGTATAATCCAATGTCGTAGATTAAGTAGACAATCTGATCGAGGGGTTGTTGTTTCACTTCATGGTTTCTTGATCAGTTATGATTCAGTTACACTAACTGAATCATTGTTCTGGGGCATTGGAATTATTTTTCTTGAGTGGTTTGAGATTCTTGACTCAGGCGTTGGAGATTTGGAGTGTAATAGATGATGAGAGAAGGAATAAAGGAAAAATGTCGTGACAGAAGCAGGTTGTTGTTTCTCGGTCAAACAAGTTGAACTATATGTGATCAAGAAGACATCAGGAAGAGAGCATGAAATATGCAGAGATGAAGAACATAAGATGGACAGAGTAGAAATGGTGAAAACAATAGTCTGTATGAGAACTTAAGCGCAAGAAGATGTGAGAAGGAACACACTAATGCAGGTAGAGCAGAGTAGTGTAGCCGAACAATGATGAGACTAGTAAGCCATTGATAAATACTGTATCACTGTAATAAATTTCAGAAAGCAAAGATTTGTATACCAGGGTGGTAGGGTGGTGATAGGGAGGACTATTGTCCTTAGAGTTTCAAGTGGGTGCTTGAAAATAGGGATTTGTAGCTTCCATCTGGTTGCAGCCAAAAAAACCAGGGTGGTAGGGTGATGCAAGGGAGAAATATTGTTCTCTATTGTATATGTTGGTTCCTGTGTGACTGGAAGTTGGTGCTTCCATTTAGTTGGTGTTGGAACACTCAGGGAGTTGGTGCTTCCTTCTAGTGGGTGCTAGATAAACCAGAGAGTCGGTGCTCTTAGCAAGTTGCATCTTGTAAAACAGAGGTGGTAGCCTCACATTGAGTTGGTTCTCAAAGATAGATGATGTAAAGAACACAAAAAGTTTTCCTATCATTCGACGAAGAAGAGGTTTTCTCCCTTTATGGGTTTCCTTTGGAATATATGTTTCTGTATACTTCATGTGTGTGATTGATGTTGAATACTCTATTTCTTACTTCCCTGAATTATTGTGATCATCATTGAGTGTTCTGTAATGAGTTTAAAATGGGCATAATTTTTTAAGCACAGTAACAACTAATTCACCCCCCCTTGCAGTTGTCTAACAATCATATGTTACACATGTGGAAAGATAGGCCATATGTATTAGGACTGTTCAATAAATAAATCAACAGGTTAGAGAAGTGCACATGTTGCAGAATCCAATAAAGAGAATGTGAATGTAGTCACAAAAGAATAATTTCTAGAGGTAGGGGAATCATTGTTGATGAAGAGAGTTTTAATCAAGTTAGAGAAGGAAGTTAAGGAACCAAATGAAAGAAAGAGTTTATTCGGGATTGTATACAAGTCGAGATGAAAGTGTTGCAAGGTTATCATTGACAATGGTAGCACAAACAATTTGGTTTCCATTGATATGGTAGAGAAGTTGGGATTGAAGAGGACAATGCATCCCACTCCCTACAAAGTGTCTTGGTTACATAAAGTACATCATATTTTGGTGAATGGACAATGTAATCTAGAAATTCAAATTGGTACTACAAGGATGATGTATTATTTGATATAATTCCGATGGATGTCTGCCATATATTTTTGGGAAGGCCATGACAGTACGACATAAAATCTATTCATGATGGTAGGAGGCACACCTATTCTTATATTGAAAAAGATGGAAACAAGCATGTATTGCCGCCTTTGTAGGATAAAGGATCCAAAGAAGAAGCTATCCCTAGTGTGTTGCTTATGAGTGGAAAAAAATTGCTACAAGAAGTCAAGAAAGAGGAGGTACATTTTTCTTTGATTGGCAAACCTAAGAAAATACTTACAAGTACAAATTTTGATGCTTTTCCTGCAGAAGTTACAACTATGTTAGATGAGTTTGTTGATATTATAGTTGATGATTTTCCAAATACATTGCCCCTATAAGGAGTATTAGTCATCATATTGAATTAACACTAGGAGCAAGTTTACCTAAGAATGAAACATATAGGATGACACTGCAGGAGAATGAAGAGATAAAGAAACAAGTGCAAGAGATTTTCGATAAAGGATTGATAAATTAGATCTTGAGTCCATGTGTTGTTCCAACATTACTCAGCCCAAATAAATATGGAGGATGGAATATGTGTAATGATTCTAGAGAAATTAATAAGATCAAAATAAGGTACACATTTCCATTACCTCGTATTGATGACTTGTTAGACTGTTTGATTGGTGCTAAGTATTTTTCAAAGACAGATTTAAAGAGTGGATATCATCAAATAAGGATCAAAGAAGGAGATGAATGAAAAAATGTTTTCAAAAGTAATAGTGGATTGTATGAATGGTTGGTGATGCCTTTTGGGCTCACAAATGCTCCAAGTACTTTCATGAGATTAATGAATGAGGTTTTGAAAGAATTTGTTGGAAAACTTATGATAGTATATTTGGATGATATCTTGATGCACAGTAAAAAAAAAGAACAACATTTGAGACACCTCAAAATGGTTTTGTTTACCTTACAGAAAAATAAGTTGCTGATCGATTTGAAGAAATGCAGTTTTATGAAGAATGAGATGATATATTTGGAATTTGTGATATTTGAGGATGGTTTAAAGATGGATCCATAAAATTTTAAATCAGTAATAAGCTGGCCTACTCCAAGAAATGTGTTTGAGGTAAGATGATTCCATGGTTTAGCAAGTTTTTATTGGAAGTTTATAAGAAGTTTCAGTCAATTATGTGCTCCAATTGTGGAAACAATCAAGGAAAGAAAAAATCCATTTAAATGGACAGAGACCCCTGCCAAGAACTTGAAATTGTTAAAGAAGAATATTATTGAACAACCTGTTTTAGATTTTCCAAACTTTGGTAAGTTTCTCCAAGTTAAGACTTATGCTAGTGTAAATACAATAGTAGCCGTCTTAAGCCAAGAACATAGACCAATTGCATATTTTGGTGAAAAGTTGAATGACGCTAAGAAAAAATATTCTTCTTATGATAAGGAGTTTTATGCAATTGTTCAAGCATTAAATAAATGGAAACATTGCCTCATGCCCAAAGAATTTGTTCTATATACTAACAATCATGCATTGCAATTCATAAGTAGTCAACCAAAAATAAATCAGAGACATGCCAAGTGCTTTGAATTTATACATAATTTTAGATTTGTGATTAAGCATACCAATGGTAAGGAAAATAAAGTTGTTGATGTATTGAGTAGGATTAATTTAATTTTGCAATAATTTCAAGTCAACACATTACGATTTGGTGGATTGAAGGAGATGTATAAAGAAGATTTATATTTCAAATATGCTTGTGCATCGTCTAAAAACTGAGTTGCCAACAATAGAATCCAGTGGTTGAGTTACAAGATACAAGCATGCTTATTGTTCAAGAGCAGTAAATTATGTATACCAAGATGTTCAATGAGGGAAAATCTGATCAAAGAGAATCATAGTGGAGGAATTTCAAGATATTTTGGATAGGACAAGACCTTTGCTCATATTAATTCTTTTTATTTTTGGCTAGGTATGTAGACCAACTAAAAACATTTGTGGAGAAATGTAGGATTTGTCAACATGCTAAAGGAAGAAGTCAAAATGTAGGTTTGTATCAACCACTACCTATCCCAAATAGGTCATGAGATTTGGTAAGTATGGACTTTGTGTTGGGGTTTCCAAGGACACAAAGAGGTAATGATTTTGTTTATGTTGTGGTTGATAGATCCTCTAAAATGGCACATTTTATTGCTTGTACAAAAACTAGTGATACACCTGTTGTAGGAAAAACAGTTTGGTGGATGTGTAACAACACCAAATATTGCAAATTTGTTCTTTAAAGAGATGGTAAGACTACATGGTTTTCCTAACACCATTGTTTTTAATAGAGACACTAGATTTGTGGGACATTTTTGGAGACGTTTATGGAAGAAATTTGGTACTAATCCCAATTTTAGCTCAACATATCACCCACAGACTGATGGGAAAATATAAGTGGTGAATAGAAGTTTGGGAATTTTTTTTAGAATTCTTGTGAATGAGAATCCCAAGCAATGGGATCAAGTGCTTTCTTAAGTTGAGTTTTCATATAATGTCTCACCTAACAAAATCACATGGATGAGTCAATTTCCAATTTTGTATGGAATGCATCCACGTGGTGTACTTGAATTGAGAAATTTAGGAAAATGGGAATTGAGGAGTTTTGATGGTGAATAATTTGTAGTATGCATGCAAGAGCTATAGGAAAGAGTCAAATAGATATTGCAGGAAAGAAGCAACAAGTACAAACAAAGAGAAGACATGAGAAAAAAACACATGTATTTTAAATTTAGTGAATTGGTAATGGAATACTCGAGAAAGGAGATATTTCCTACAAGAACATATAACAAAATAAAGCTTAAGAATATTGGAGCATGTAAAATTTTAAGAAAAAATTCTTCTAATTCTTATGAAATAGAACTTCCAAGAGATATTGGAATTTCTCCAATCTTTAATGTTGTAGATTTTTATCCCTTCAAAGGGACACATGATGTTTTGATAGATGAACATGTAAGGGATGAAAATCATACCATTGGATGGAAGGGAAATCTTCCTAGGATAGTTCAAAAAGAGATTGAAACTGTGTTGGATTAGAAAGTGACAAAGAGAACTAGAAGTAAAGACTACTTTGAGTATTTGGTTAAATAGAAGAATCAACCGGTGGAGGATGCTACTTGGATGAAAACAATAGAAATTTCCAAGTATGGTACGAGTGTTGAAGATCTCATGAACAATTATTTTCTTCCCCTATAGTCTGATGCAAGAGCATAAGACAGTAAAATTGAAGATTGATCCAAGGGTCATAAACTTTTACCAAACAACTTTGGTTTCCTTAATTTTATTATTTATTTATAATAGTTAGGAGGATATCTCTAGAAGGTATCGAATATTTAATGGTTTAATTAGGTATCAAGTGGTTACTTTGTTTTAGGAACAAATTTTCTAGTTTAGAGATTTGTTGAGATAGCTCCAAATATGTTGGTTTATGAGCCACCCAATAGCTCTAAGATATATTGATTATTTTTTATTGAGTAAGCATGTGAGCAAGTGTGAAGAGTGGAGAGAGTGTGCATTTTGAACATGTCTGAGAGACTAGGAAAGAACAAAGCATTCTTGTTGTAACCTTATTCCTTCAATGTTTTAATAAAAGATCAGGTTTTTGTGTGATTATGTTTTCTGCGCATTTGTTGAGATTTTTGTATAATTTTTTTGGATAGAGAAACACGTGATTATGGTTGTTGGTGATCATGAGTAGAGTCAAAATCCATTTCTACAAGGTTTGTGTTGATTTTGTTGAAGAAAAATTAACGATGAATATTAGATCTAGGACAAAGCCTAGCCAGATCGATGGTCATCATTAATTCAGAGTTTATTTCTGTCAGACTTTGCCTGTTGATTAATTGGGTTGGTTTTCATTGATGTCAACCCTTGAAGAAAGTCTGGTAGAAAATTTTGGTAGCACAAAGGTATGGGTAATGGACCCAAGTTTTTTTGATGTATAATTGTATGAGTTTTAATATATTTGCAGGTCATCCTATTATAGATGGATAGTACATGTCATGCCATTTTTGGTGGTATGTGGAATGTCACATAACTCGCGTTTAGAGAGTTATGGCCATGTAAAGTTGGAGAACCCTCATGAGTTATCTAGAAGCCCCTAAAAGGTAAAAGTAGTAAAAGTGGTTGCAAAGAAGAATTTATTTAAATAATAAAGTGGTTGCAATAAGAAGTGGTGAGTTTACTATTTATGGATAAGTCAAAGTGGTTGAAAAATGAATTATTTAAATAATAAAGTTAGTGGAGAACTTACTATTTGTGGAAATTAGTTAAGTTAAGTGGACAAGTGGTTATAAGTGAGTTAGCCCTAAAATAAGGAAAGTGGGTTAAGTTGGTTAGAAGGTAACCCCTTGAGGAAGATACATGAAAGTATAGATAATAGGCAAGGGTATTTCATTTGATGATCAATTGAGCGCATTGAATATCTATTATTGTGTACAACTTATTGCAGATACTCGTTGATATATCTGAAGTTGCAAAAGCCTCAGGTATCATGAAGGGTTGATAGAGAAAGTTTTAGAATTACAGAGAATACTAAAAAACCATAAGTTCTTAGGTGTAAGTGGGATAACAATACGCCATGGTGCGTACATACAAGGGATACCAGTATAATAGAGCGTGTATGCACATCAAGTGTTAGTATAATAGGTCACGTACGTGAGGTAAATGCCATGGAAATCTAAGGAGATGAAGAAGTAGAGGTTTTATATTCTGAGAACAAGCTCCCAGGAAGGTCTACAGTGATTAGATACATCATATCTATCCACTGGTTCAAAAGGTATGTATTATTTCTATGAGTAGTTGGATTTTGATGTATGCATGAGAAATGGTTATGGAGATTTGAGGATTCTCCCTAGAGAGTTTAGTGGTTGGATGGGATCTTCTGTATAAATCATATCTACAGAAATATAGTGTCGGTATAAGTAATATTTATCATTGTTAGAGTTGAGGCACATCTTTTATTTCTTGGCATATGGTTATGGATTCTTGTGATACATGAAGTGGTTGAAGTATTGAAAGGTTGAATATCAGAAAGGGTTTTATGTCTAGTTCATGTGAGGGTTATTATATTGGTTCATGATAACATACACTCATTTGACACACGAATAGAGAGAGATATAGAGTCTTTGGGTAAAGGCTATGTATGAGGATGCATGCATAGGGTACATTTACAGTCTGGATACAGTGACAGGTTGCAGATCTTTGTGAAAGAGGTTGCAGAGGGTCATAAGTTTTCAGAAGAAATAAAACCCTAGTTTTAAGAAGGCATATGTAGGATGCATAACATATAGGTCGTGTATATACGTAGGCTACTATATATATAGGACACATACATATGCATGCTGTAAAACTACAGGTCACGTACATGTTATGTTTGTTTGATACATGCTCAGTTCAGGTACATGTTGATTGTAGGGAGGTAGTACAGGTTGGCTACAGGTCATTGGTACAGGTTGGTACAATTTTACAGTGGTATATCACAAAGTGATAGTGTGACAGTCGTTCCACAATTCTAATTCTACATAAGGGAGGTTGGACGGGTTAAGGATAGGTGATTGTAGCCACCTTGCAATTTTAGCCAGAGAACATAGGGGGTTGTAGCCTCCTTCTGGTTGTAGCCAATGAATTGGGGCATTGGAGCTTCCCTCAGGTTGTAGCCTGAGAAAGTAGGGGGTTGGATTCTCCTTCCAGTTGCAGCTGGAAAACAAAGGAAGTTGGTGCTTCCAATGAATGTAATTCTTAAATACATATAATAAAAAGCATTCTGTGGTTTTATCCCTCTTTGGGTTTTCACGTAAAAACATTGGTGTACTGTGTATGTGTATGATTGATCATTTGTTCATTTTTTATTTACTCTGCAACTATTAGATGATAATGCTATATTGATAATAAATAAATATAACACTTTCATATTATGGTTAAACATAATTTTATTTCTCTATCACTGATTCACCCCCCCCTCAGTAATCCAACAATTGGTATCAGAGCAGGTTCCTTTAGAAATCAGTTTAACCACTGAAAGGTAGATCATGTAGAGAAACAAAATGTATAAAAATGGAATACCATAGTTTGATGGACAGAAGTATGCATTTTAGAGACGAAGGATGAAAACATATATACAGGCACAAGGATTTGGAATTTGGCAATCAATTGTAGATGGATACAAAGAACCAACAGTTCCTCCAATAAATGAACGAGCAATGAAACTCAGTCTAAATAATTCCAAAGACACAAATGCACTTCTGAATGGTCTTGGTGAATCAGTATATACCAAAGTTATACATTGTAAATCCGCTAAACAAATTTGGGACAAACTTCAAAATATTTATGAAGGAGATCCAAAAATCAAAGCAACAAATATTCAAACTTACAGGTCAATTCGAACAACTAAAGATGAAGGAAGATGAGAATATTGCAACTTACTTCTTATGAGTCGATGAAACAGTGAGTGCAATCACAGGATTGGGAGAAGAAATTAAATAATTTGTAATTGTTCAAAAGGTACTAAGATATCTTCCTATGAGATTTCATCCTAAGATATCATCACTAGAAGAAAGTGAAGATCTAGTCTCAATAAGAAAGTGAAGATCTAGGCTCAATAAGCATGGATGAACTACATGGAATCTTCACATCATATGAAATGAGAAATGAACAGGAAAATCTAGATATATAAGAAGTATCTTTCAAGGCATCCAAAAGGTCAAAGAAAAAGGGAAAGAAAAAAGAAAAGGAACATAGCAACAACAATGACTTCTCGGAAGATGATGAAGAAGTGACCAAATTTGTTAGAAGATTGAACAAGGGAACCAATGACAGATATAAAGGTAAGATTCCATTGATTTGTTTTAATTTTTATGGTATTAATGATTTCGCTAACAATTTTCCTCATAAGAAAAAGAGGAATGATGAAGATTACTCAAATAGAAAAAAAAAATATAAACGCAAAAGAACCAAAAACAAATCTTTAAAGAAAATCTTATGCACCAAAGAAGACATCTCCTCATTAGATGAAGATGAAGTCAGTGACAGTGAGACATAAAGAGTTCTATTCATGGAAATATAAGACTCTGATAAAGAAGACACCGAAGAAGAATACGAAGAGTCAGAAGTTGACTACTGAGAATAATTGTTGAGTGCCATAGAAGTTATAAGAAGAGAAAATAATAAAAAGAAGAAGCTACAAGAATAAATAGACAAGAAGGAAGACACTCAGGAACTAGAACAACTGATCAATAAATTGAAGGTTCAAATAGAAGAAGATAAAAGAATTGAAGAAGCACTCAAAGAACAGTTAGAAGAAAGATACATGATCATTGAAAATTTGGAAGCAGAGATTGTCACATTGAGAAATGATCTTCAAAAGAAAAATATGCAGAACAACTCAAAAGTTTTGGATGACATTATCAACATTCAAAAGCCTCATCTTGAGAAGTCTAGACTTGGATACAATTAGACTGAAAATGGATCAAGCTCCAAAACAACAGAACAATAAACATATCCAAAAAGCGATGCAAAAACAATCAAAGGGGATAGGAAGACTTACAAGGAAGATTAGAGGGACACTCCTCCACTGACAATATTCATGTTTCAGAATCAACAACTAAAATAAAAAAATAGACCTTAGGAAGAAGAAGGTTTCATAAGAGTAACCCCTTTCAGTAGATATTCAACTCCTAGGTATCAAACCATATTTTTTGGTTTATGTTATGCATACAATAATTTTGGACATAAATATGTAAATTGCAGAGCTAATAGCAGGAACATAAACAACTTTGAAAGTCATACACAAAATGGTCATCCAAGAAGGCCTAGTGAAACATAGAGAAGAAACTACAACATGTTTGAATCATTGAGCACTGAAGCAGAATGCTAGAAGTGCAATAACTTTGGACACATGACCAAATATTGTACAATGACAGTCCCTCCTAGAGATCCACAACAGAACAACAATAGTCACAGACATGAACCTCATAAGAGAACATGGATAAGAAAGCACAATCAATATAGAAATGAAGAATGCATACTCTCTCTACAAGATAAGCATAAGAAACGTGGTTGGTATGTTGACATTGGATGTTCAAAACACATGACAGGTGATAAAGACAAGTTTCTTACATTAAGAAAGGAAAGAGATGGACCAGTCTCCTTCGGAAATGATGATTCAGCTAAAATCATTGGAAAATGAACAACCATAATTGGAAACAAGAATTTTCTACTAGTAGAAGATATGAAACATAATCCTCTAAGTGTAAGTCAAATTTGTGACCAAGGTCATAAAATTACTTTCGATTCACAAAAGTGCGAGATAAGAAAACAAGGTTCAGGAAAATTGATTGCAACAACTGCAAGAACTTCAATCAACATATATGTATTAAGTGAAATTGGAAATGAAAAGTGTTGTCTAGGAAAGGAAGATGAAGGATCGCTATGGCATAGAAGAATGGGTCTCATAACATTTGATAACCTTGTCAATGCCAACAAAAAGGAAGCAGTTAGAGAAATGCCCCGTATCACAAAACCAACAAACAATTTATGCAAGCATTGTCAACAAGGAAAAAAAACAAAGACCAGATTCAAATCAAAGGAATATTCAACAACAAGGCCACTTGAAATTGTGGATACTGATCTAGTTGGAACAACTACAAAAAAGGGTTTGAAAGGAGAGAAATATTGTATGTTATTAGTTGATGATTATACAAGAACAAATACAATTTTCTTTCTCAAGAATAAGTCAGAAGCTTTTGAAAACTTCAAGGTCTACAAGGAATTGGTTGAAAATTAAATGGATTCAAAAATCAAATGTTTGAGATCTGATAATGGAGGAGAGTTCACTTCAAAGGAATTTATGGACTTCTGCAACAAGCATGGAATAAAAAGGAAATTCTTCGTTGTTAGGACACCTCAACAGAATGGAGTTGTTGAAAGAAAGAACATGATAGTACATGAAATGGTTCGAACAATGTTAATGGATTCCAAATTGACAGATATTTTTTGGACACATGCAGTGCATACAACAATTCACATGAAAAATAGAGTAATGCTCATAAACAACAATGAAAAAAATCCATACAAGCTATGGAAAGGAAGACCAACAAATGTGAACCACTTCAGAGTATTTGGAAGCAAATGCTACATCAAAAGAGAAGATGGAAGAATGGGAAAGTTTGAATATCGTGTGGAAAAAGGAGTACTTGTTGGTTACTTAAGTACAAGGAAAACATACAAGTGTTACAATTTGAGGTTGAACAAAGTTGTGGAAAGCATCAATGTAACAATTGATGAAACAGGTAGACGAGAATTAAAGAAAGAAGAAAATGAATCAGTGGAACGACTTTATGAAGAAGAAACAAAAGATGAAGAAGAAGCAAAAGGGGAAGATGAAGAAGATTAGACATAAGTAGAAGAGAAAGTTCAACAAGTGCCTCCAAAGACACCTAGAAAACTAGTATAGAAGAATCATCCTTCAGATCAGATTATCGGAAACAAAGATGCAAGAGTTGAGACTAGAAGAAGAATCCATTCACCAGAACAAATGCACCTAGCACTCTTATCTACAATTGAACCAAACAATTTTAAAGAGGCCAGTAAGGATGAATTCTGGAATAAGGCCATGAGTGAAGAATTGGATCAAATAGAGAAGAATGAAACTTGGGAATTGGTTCCAAGACCAAGGAATAAGAATGTGATTGGAACAAAGTGGGTTTTCAGAAATAAATTGAATGAAGATGGACATGTTACAAGGAAAAAAATCTAGATTGGTATGTAAAGGATACACACAGGTTGAAGGAATCAATTTTGAAGAGACATTTTCCCCAGTTGCTAGAATGGAAGCAATCTGATTGCTCTTAGCTTATGCATGCTCCAAGAATATTAAAGCACATCAGATGGACGTGAAATCAACTTTTCTGAATAGGGAACTTAAAGAAGAAGTCTATATTGAAAAACCAGAAGGATTTCACTTGTCAGAGAATGCAGATTATGTGTGTAAATTGAAGAAGGCCTTGTATGGTATAAAACAGGCTCCTAGAGCATGGTACTCTAGACTGGATAAATATCTATATCAAGAAGGGTTCAGGAAAGGAAGTGCAGACAATAAACTCTACATCAAGGTAACTCAAGAAAGTATTTTGTTAATTGAATTTTATGTTGATGATATTATTTTTGGAAGCAATGATGTTAGGTTAAGCTAGAAATTTGCAAAGGATATGCATATTGAATTTGAAATGTCATTACTTGGAGAACTATCCTTCTTTCTGGGTCTTCAAATACATCAAAGAAACCAAGGAATTTTTATTTCTCAAACTAAGTATATCAGAAAAATGCTAAATAGGTTCGGAATAGAATATTACAAACTAGTTACCACTCCTATGCAAACCTGTTGCAAATTGAGAAAATATAATGATTCAAAGTCTACAGAACAGAGGAAATACAGATCAATGATTCATAGTTTACTATATGTGAAAACATCTAGACTAGATGTAATGCAAGAAGTTGGACAAGTGGCACGATTTCAAGCAGCACCAAAGGAATCACATGTCTTAGCAGTGAAGAGGATTTTCAGATATCTCAAAGGAACAAAAGAGTTTAGATTATGGTATCCAAAAGGAAAGGATCTATAACTTATTTCCGACACAGATGCAGATTGGGCAAGTTGCATTGATGACCAACGAAGCACCATTGGAGCAACGTTCTACTTGGGTGAGTGTTTAGTATCTTGGCTAAGAAAGAAACTATCATCAATATCTTTATCTACAACCGAAGTAGAGTATATTGTAGCAACATGATGTTGTACATAGGTTCTATGGATGAAACAAACTCTGACAGATATACAGGTTGAGTATGATGAGCCCATTCCAATATATTGCGATAATACAAGCACCATCAGTATCTCAAAGAACCCGGTGATGCACTCCAAGATGACACACATTCCAATAAAGTATCACTTTCTATGGGAACCGATTTTAGAGAAGAACATAAGAGTTGAATATTTGGGCACAAAAGAACAAGAAATATACATCTTTACAAAACTGCTTCCAAGGGAAGCCTTTGAGTATCTTCGCTAGAGACTCGGAGTAATTTCTACTGCAAAATGAATGCTTTTGAATACTTATCTTATATGTCTTAGATTTACATGAGTAAGCACCATAAAGAGGATAGTTCAGGTTGGGAGATCAGTTTCAGGAAGAGTTCAGTCAGGGGGAGTATCCCCAAGGACAATTTAGTTAGGGGGAGCAACCCCGGATGGAAAGATACCTTTGCCATTTATGATAAAGGGGGAGATATTTATCAGATGCAAGATAGAGATTTAAATGCACGAAGAAAGAGTACAAAGGCATGGTTCTAGGGGGAGCGATGGTCATAGGGGGAGAATGAGTGATACAACTTTAGTATTGCATGATATGAATTCAATATTGCATCAGAGTGTTTCTATCAATGCTAAAGGGGGAGATTTTTTATTAATTGGGTTGTTTTTCATTGATGTCAACCCTTGAAGAAAGTTCGGTAGCAAATTATAGTAGAACAAAGGTATGGGTAATGGACCCAAGTTTGTTTGATGTATAATGGTATGATTTTTAATAAATTTTCAAGTAATACTATTCTATATGGATAGTACATGTCATGCCATTTCCAGTGGTATGTGGAACGTCACATAACTCCTCACAATTAGAGAGTTATGGCCATGTGAAGTTGGAGAACCCCCATGAGTTATCTAGAAGCCCCTAAAAGGTCAAAGTAGTCAAATTGGTTGCAAAGAAGAAATTATTTAAATAATAAAGTGGTTGCAACAAGAAGTGGTGAGTTTACTATTTATGGATAAGTCAAAGTGGCTGCAAAAGAAATTATATAAATAATAAAGTTAGTGGAGAACTTACTATTTTTGGAAAGTGGTTAAGTTAAGTGTACAAGTGGTTAGAAGTGGGTTATCTATAAAACAAGGAAAGTGGGTTAATATGTTTAGAAGGTAATCCCTTGAGGAATCTATAAATAAGAGGAAAGTATAAATAAGAGGCAAGGGTCTCTCATTTGATGATCAATTGAGCACATTAAATATCTATTATTGTGTAAGGCTTATTGTAGGTACTCATTGATATATCTTGAGTTGCGAAAGTCTGAGGTAGCACAAAGGGTTGACGGTGAAAGTTTAGGAATTATAGAGAATACTAAAAATCCCTAAGTTTTGAGGTGTACACGGGCTAACAGTACAACAGGGTGCGTACATACACGAGCTACCAGTATAACAAAGCATGTACGCATGTCGACTGTCAGTATAACAGGACGCATACGTGAGGGAAAAGCCATGGAAATTTGAGGAGATGAATAAGTTGAGGTTTTATATTATGAGAACAAGCTCCCAGGAAGGTCTACAGTGATAAAATACATCATATATATCCACTATTTCGAAAGGTATGTCTTATTTCTATGAGTAGTTGGATTTTGATTTATGCATGAGAAATGGTTATGGAGATTTGAGGATTCTCCCTAGAGAGTTTAGTGGTTGCATGAGATATTTTGTATAAATCATATCTATAGAAATATAGTGCCGATATAAGACATATTTATCACTGTTAGAGTTGAGGCACATCTTGTATTTCTTGGCATATGGTTAATGCTTCTTGTAATACATGAAGTAGCTGAAGTATTGAAAGACTAAATATCATAAAGGCTTTTATGTCTAGTTCATGTGAGGGTTATTATATTGGTTCATGATAACATACACTCATTTGGCACATGGCTATAGAGATATATAGAGTCTTTGGGTAAAGGTTATGTATGAGGATGCATCTACAAGGTACAGTTACAGTCTGGATATAGTGACATGTTGCAGATCTATGTGAAAGAAGTTGCAGAGGGTCAGAAGTTTTCAGAAGAAAGAAAAACCTACTTTTCAGAAGGCATACACATACTGCATAACATATAGGTCGCGTACATATGAAAACTTCTATATAGATAGGGTGTGTACATACAGGTGTTGCAGAACTATAGGTCGTGTAGATGTTTTATTTGTTTGATACATGCTCAGTTCAGGTACAAGTTGATTGCAGGGAAGTAGTACAGGTTGGCTACAGGGCAGTGGTACAGTTTGGTATAGTTTTACAGTGGTATATCTCATAGTGATAGTGTGAATCATTCTACTTCTATGTCAGGGCGGTTGGATGGGGCAAGGATAGGTGGTTGTAGCCACCTTCTGGTTGTAGCCGGAGAACATAGGGGGTTGTAGCCACCTTTTGGTTGTAGCCTCCTTCTAGTTGTAGCTAGAGAATTAGGGAATTGGAGCTTCCCTCAGGTTGTAGCTTGAGAAAGTAGGGGGTTGTAGCCTCCTTCCATATGCAACTGGAAAACAAAGGAAGTTGGTGCTTCCAATGAATGTAATTCTTAAAGACATATAAAAAAAACAATTCGGTGGTTTTTTCCTGCTTTGGGTTTCCATGTAAAAACATTGGTGTACTATGTATGTGTATGATTTCTCATTTGTTCATTGTTTATTTACTCTGAAACTATTGGATGATAGTGCTACATTGATCATACATAAATATAACACTTGAATATTATGGTTAAAAAGGATTTGATTTATCTATTACTGATTCAACCCCCCTCTTGGTAATCCAACATTTCCTACATTGGACCCACACTCCATCAGAGTCCCATGCTACTTATTGACTCTGACGAATTAGTGTTTTTAGACTCGTCCATCAGACCCTTACCTTTTTGGGTCCCTCTGAAACTCTGACGCCAATACTCTGATGATAACAATCCAACCATCCATCAGAGAGGGGATCAATGGTCACAATTGACTATGGATCAAAATCATGGCACAATCTATTACTATGACCAAAGTGCTTGAATCCAATCATCAGAGCGATTGACTCCGAGACCAACATAATGATTGAATCTGATACCCATTCCCTGGTACTCCAATCATGCTATCCCATGGAATTGTGATTCAATCACATGGAGGAAAATGAATTTAGTGCCAAACGAGAAAAGCACTCAGTTTTGTGATGGAAATTTTAGCACTGTGACTATGAGCACTTAAATTTAGCACTTCAAACTCAATATTTGGATAATGTTGTATTTGAACCAGCATCGATTTGGTACAAGATTCGATCTTATGGAAGTGAGTTTCTAAGATACTAGCAAATTTGTGCTGGGAACTTTGTTTTTGTGGGAATTGGCCTGATAGGTCATCACTTTGGCTTGACACTTACCAAATCACCAGCCTAAATCATAGTTTCACAATTACATTATTATTTGAGTGGAAAACACCATATATGTGTGCATACATATTATAATGATAGGATCTCCACCCTTTAGTAAACATATAGGATCTATAGCCTAATATCATATGGGAATTCTAGGCCCAAAACATATATGCATAGGAACTCTGAATAAAAAATATATATGCTTAGTTCAATAACTCTTGCAACAGTTACAACCAACGATCTCTTATTCCTCTCAATTTGTACCACTTCCCTATGGGCTCCAACTACAACATATTTTATAATTTTTTAATTCCCACAACAATTCCAACCAACATAGTCTCATTCCCCTTAACCTGTACCACCCAAGGAAGTGTATCCCCATCTCTACTCTAGAGTCCCTCAAGTTGTACCACTTCCCTCCATATCTTCAACACAAGGTAAAATAAGAATCCTGAAAGATGTGGTTGCTCAAACTCCAACTATGATAATGGAATATCCATAATTCCAAATGGTTGCAAATGTGCCTCCTGAATTGCATCTTCTAGATCCTGATTTTATTCTTCTGAGCTATAACAAGTCCACTAGAATTTACCTATTCCATGCCTTCATTCTTGAGCTATTCTATACAACCATCATAAAAACATACACATTGTATCCATTATCATATAAAATTTATCTTTTCCATGAGAGTCCTCAAATCCAAAATGAGATGTTTAGTCAAGAGTAAATTTGTAATCATAATAAACACATATCTGTATGGCTATCATGTGCTTCAAAAAGCTTCCATGGATGAGAATTCAGTTCACTTTCCTTTTTTTGACACACTCTTGTGATTCTATCCACTATTCCATACAAATTTTTAAGTTACCTCTTCCTTGCTATACTCACACTCCAGGCTCAGGATTGCCCTTCTCTGCTACATAGTCCCCAAGATGTTCTCATGCAAGGATAGAGACAACTTACGACCATAATCCTACTAGAAATTTGTAACCTGTGGAAATCATAGGTTTCCAATATCACAATAGTAGCCTTCATCCCAAGCTTTCCATATTCAATAGCCATTATCTCATATATGTCATACACACATAGTCATCATGAGATATCATCATAAAAATTTCACTGATTAATTCAAATATATTTCATATAAGAAAATCGAATTTCCCAAGCATGAGATTCCCTTGTCATAATGCTTGGCTCTTGTAGAAACATGCATTGGTATTCCTTATGGGCTTACACCATTTCCATATTTGAGACCATTCTTCTTGCAATTTTCTCAACTTTCATTCAACCAAACATACTTTTTAGCATCCCATGCACATTATTCTGTCATTGCACATTTACAATGGTTCACAAAGTGATCTCATAATTGTATGTACTAACAATGAAATTGATTCTATCTATTAATCATATTAAATGGAATGAAATTATCATTCTATGTATATGCATTATCTAGCACGCCAAGATTTTCACAATGAAATCAAAATTTACTAATAAATAAAGTGATGTGCCAATTCCCATGGTCACATATATACAATCCATCCTTACATTGACTCAAGAATACCACATATCTATGTCATATATCCACCACGGTGAGTTGGAAGGTCTAGCCAATGCCTTAACAACTCATCCAAAATCTTGCCAATTTACTTGTTCAATCATTTGGATACATTCCTCTTCAACCTATACACAACATTAGGAATACAATCTCTTAGTGTTATTCAGTGTCGACAAAGAGGTTGCATTCCAAAAATCAATTATATAGGGGAAGACCATTAAGAACTTGTATGGAACAATATCCCTTCCATATCTAACCACAACATGGCCTCACACATGACTATCTCTATTGGCATTCATTATTATAGCAAGAATATGTCTCTTGACTTGACTTGGTAATGATCTCATAACAAACATAACATGAAATGCAATTGAATTTCTCATAAATGAGCATTAAACAACATTTGTATACTCAATTCCATTGAGCTTTACATTAATTCAAATATTGAAATTTATCTAATGGAAATCGTACCTCAATTCCCTTCAACATTTATGCATAATCAGAAACCCAAATGC
This sequence comes from Picea engelmannii, assembly GCA_009831015.1. Taxonomy (NCBI): domain Eukaryota; kingdom Viridiplantae; phylum Streptophyta; class Pinopsida; order Pinales; family Pinaceae; genus Picea; species Picea engelmannii. Next base: position 537,974 of record ML778367.1, on the reverse strand, counting down.
AATCCTGCATGGGTGTTATTACATTAATTGATGCTACCTGATCAACTGATATTTTGTATAATATCATAGACTCCCTTCACCAACCTCTTGATCAACGTTCCTACCATCCTCCTTTGTCTTCATATGGATTTATTTCATATGAAACAACACCATCAACATCTTCAACCATGCTATAAACAATTTTCTTGGATACATAATCCATCATTAGTCATACTCAATTATCACAACATCATTATCACATATATAATAGTAGACTATTCACAATCTATCTATAAGCATGCCATATATATGCCCAAGCATGTCCATATGTACTAATGCACATCAATAAGCACCAACCATTTAATCATATCATGCACATGCATTCTATCTTCATTGTATCCTTCATGCATCACTTCTATCATGCAATCCAGTGCATATATGCTTTCTTCTTATTATGCTCCATGTAGGTATCCTTTAATACTTCTAGAGATCCTTGCAACCCTGTGATCTATCATTATTCTCATATATGCACTATTATTCTCTCATATAAACATTTTCCATCCAAGTCCACTTGGCCATTCTGCACTTACAACCAATATTTCCTATTGGCCACTACTTTTGAAACCAATTGTAACATAGCCAATACCACCAACCAACCACTTAGGAAAGTCATGTTCCATCCTTACCTCAATGGAACCTTCCAACACATTGGAATGTTTTAATTCATATCATTCCATCTTCTAACACTATAGTATTTTCCAAGCTTAACCATCAACATTATGATATCCATAGCCATTATCTCTAGCTATCCATTGACTTTCCCAAATTTTGAAAACTTTTCTTCTCTTTATTGAGTAATTTCCCATGAAGCCATGTTCTATCCACTCAAGACCAATTTTATCCCAATGGGATGTTATTTTTCTCCATTGGCACATTAAATGAATAACCTTTATTATGATATCCCTTGAATTCTTTATACTTGTACCTGCTTCAACTGTGCACTATGATAACATAAATGACTTTATTACCCTAAATTATTTTAGAGAGAAGTGGCTAATTTGTCGCTAGGAATTATTTTTTAAGCATTCCTATTCCTTCTCTTAGAGATGACTCACCCATCCCATGACTCACTCATCATCTCTGGGTTCCTTGATTTTCTTTTGTGGAAATCTCTTCATCCATCATTACATTTCTACCTTCATGGCTATGAAGTTTTAACTTTCATTTATATTCCCATTAATGACATTCTTCACCTGTGGCTTCATGCTTCATGTGAGAATATTTGTTGATTTACCTTTGCAATCAATTTAGAATCTGTAGCATTTGAATACTTATTTATATTTCTCTTTTTTATCCCTTTATCAACCTCATTGATTGACATTTTTAAATATCGAAATGTTTCTTTTATGTCATCTTTTCCAACTAGCTTGGCACACACATTGTGGTACCTTTTCCTATTACCAAATGTTGTTCATGAACCTTGTCCAAATTTGGAATCCACTTAAATTTATGGAATTATTCTCTTTGAAGTATGAATTATACTTACCTTTAATAATGATTATCCTATATGCATTATGTTCTTCTTTATCACTATATTAGTTTTCTAAAATCTCAATCCTTGTAGAACAAATATGCACATAATGTATTGCTTTATGTTCCCATTGAAACCTTTTATATGGATATTCACTATTTATTCCACTAAATGATTTTCTCTGGTATCGTTCTTCTACAGAGAATTTTGATAGAAAAAGTGGATGTATTTCTCCAACTTCCTTTAACATGAATTGCTAGCTCCCTGGATTCAAACATTTTTATTTATTTATATCTATAATGATTTTCACCTCTATGTGCTCTTCCACACCACTGCATAGACACCATCATTACTATGTACACTCCTTATTTCCTTGTATTCACATATGGCATGTAATTCTACCTTTTGGAAATATTTTTCAAAAATTGACATTGTTTGGAAAACTTTCACATTAAGCAATTGTTGTTAATCCCTAAATAGTGGCTCATTACCCCTTAATTAGGGAATATTATATTAGTAATGTTATTTTATTTATGTCGGCTTTAGTCCATTAGTTGTAATTATACCTCCTAGTCTCCTATATATACCAAGGAGGCATTTTCATTTTGAATCATCTTGTAATTGTACATTTATGTGCGCATAAGGAGGTTTCCCCCTCGAAGAGGCTTATTATATGAGTTTCTCTCTTTTTCAAGGCGTTGAGTACTTATTCTGAGGTTTTTATATGCTATATCGATATTTGGTTCTTAACATATGGTATCAGAGCTCAAGGTCTTGGGGTTTCGCTGCTACATCTGAGACACCTTGGCATGTTCACTATAAAATTTTTTCTAAAATATTTTAGAAGGAACGACTTGGAGTGTATTTAATAGATGAATCAAGGTACGTTGGGTTAAAATTTAATCTCTTGAGGCCTTATACTTTTGGAGATACAGCCTGTGAAAGATAGGGTTCTGGAATCATCCTGAACTGAGTCATTGCGTAATTTTCGCTATAAATTTTTTTATGTAATGTTGCAGACCATGAAATCTGAAGGTTATTCAAAGAAATTAGTAAGGTATCTATGGTAAAAATTTCATCTTCTGGATGATCTTAAATTTGTAGATACACCCTGTGGAAGATAGGGTATCTAACTAGTCCTATTGACTAGTCTCAAGAAGGTGTTCAAGGTAAGACAATCATAACTTCTTCCTAGAGTATCCAATTTCAGTGAGACTAGTTTTATTGGATAGTGGACAGTCTTTAGTATTTAGGGTACGAGTTTCATAATTTTATATCATTTACTTTGTGTGGGGCATGCTATACAAGTGAGATCTCCTGGAAAGGCCAAAAATCACCAAGTTGTGGGGAAGTTACCATAAATTCCACTTGGAACATCCAATTTTGATTAGACCAGTGGAATTGTAGAGAAGAAATATCAGAGAACTACAAAAAAGAAAGTTTCATACCTAGAAGGGCTGAAACTTTGGAGATACAGCAGAAGAAATATTGTCTAGCAGAACCACCTCAAAAATGATACTTGGCCAACATGCCACCTAAAAAGGTAACTTCTACACCAAATAAGCCTCCATAAAATCCTAATTGGACTCTTGATGAAGGTGAATAAAAGCGTAGGGACATAAATGATTTACAAATGAAGACAGTAACAAAAGATGAACTACAAGAGATGGAAGCTAAGTTGGAGGCAATAAATACTAAGATGGATGGTTTAAAAGAGGAGATCATGGAAGGATTGGAAAATTTCATAATAGAGAGGACACCTGAAAGTGAAAATGTATCCCATGAAATTCATGATTAGGACACAAGGAAGGTGAATCAAGAATGGAGAAACTTTAACTTTGGGTTGAAGACCAACCCCGTTCCTAATATCGATATGCATAAGTTTGATGGCAAGGACCCTATCACATGGATACTTCAGATGGAGAAATTCTTTGATCTACATAATGTTCCACATACACAAAAGGTACAAATTGCTTCTTTATATTTAGAACCCAATCAATTTTTATGGTATATATGGATTTGTTCTCGTAAATCACTCGTCACTTGGAAAATTTTCATGGAAGAAATGATAGCACACTATGAGGATACAAGGAGCAATACCTTCTTTAGCCAATTGATAAATCTCAAGCAAAAGGGTTCAATTACAGAGCACATTGATAACTTCCAAAGATTTAATATAAAGGTAACAGATTTTCCAGATGAACACTTGATTGATGTATTCATAGGAACTTTAAGAGATAACATTCAACATGAGGTTTTCCTTTGGGAACCCAAATCATTGGAGAATGCATTTAGGGTGGCAAGAAATGTTTAAAGTAAAAATATGGCTATGGCTACTAAAAGGACCAATCCTAACATATATAGAGAGAATAATGCTCCTTCTTCTAAAACAACTCAACAATTGGGGGAAAGAAAAGAAAAAGGTTTATGCTTTAATTGTGACAACAAGTACAGTAAGGGACATAAGTGTGGTGAGAATAAATTATTCTACATAGATTGTGAGGAGGAAGAAGAACAAGAACATGAACAAGAACCATCTCAAGATGAAAATGTAGAATCAATTTCGTCTGAAGAGTTGACTCCCACAATATCATGTAATGCATTCGCTGGAATTAACACTCCTCAAACCCTCAAGATTGAAGGATATATCAAAAAGAAAAAAGGTAATATTCCTAATTGATTCCGGCAGTACTCATAATTTCATTCACTATAAATTAGCCAAAGATCTCAATTGCTTTGTATATCCAACACCATATTTTCAAGTAATGATTGCAGATGGAGGAACTATCAATTGCTCAGGAAAATGCAATAAGATCAATCTTACTATGGGGGAATATGTAATGAATAGTAAAATTATTGTTGTACCCATGGGTGGTGTTGATGTTGTACTAGGAATCCAATGGTTATGATCATTAGGAACTGTGGCTTTTAATTTCCAAGAACTTTTCATGAAATTTTCATTGGAAGGAAAAGAAATTGAGCTAAGAGGTATCACAGGGAAACCCGGTAACATGATAAGCTTTAATGGCATGAAAAAATTATTGAAAAAGGGGAATCAAGGTGTTATTGCACAACTATGCTCACTAGATGTTCAAACATCTAAGCCATCTATTCCTCTAGATCTCTAAGGGATCATTGATAAGCATTCCAAAATATTTGAAGATATTCCCAAAGGTCATCCACCCACTCGAAATCATGATCATGATATTCACCTAATTCCTAGGAGTGTTCCTCCTAACATTAGGCCATACAGATACCCTTATGCGCAAAAGAGTGAAATTGAGCACATGGTTGAAGAAATGTTAGAGGCTAGAATTATTATACCTAGCCAAAGTTCTTACTCTGCACCAGTGGTAATGGTATTCAAGAAAGATGGCTCATGGTGTATGTGTCCAGATTATAGAGAGCTCAACAAGATCACTATTAAAGATAAGTTTCCCATTCCTGTCATTGATGAATTGTTAGATGAACTACATGGAGCAATCTATTTCACAAAGTTGGATCTTTGTTCAGGGTATCATCAAATTAGAGTGAAGGAAGAAGATATCCCAAAAAAAACATTCCGAACTCATGAAGGCCATTATGAATTTTTGGTCATGCCTTTTGGACTTACAAATGCACCTTCCACATTCCAAGGGTTGATGAATTCCATTTTCAATCCCTTCCTTCGAAAATTTGTGTTAGTATTTTTTGATGATATACTAATTTATAGAAAGTCTTGGGAGGATCATGTGCGACATGTTGACAAGGTGCTACAACTACTAAAGCATCAACAACTATATGCCAAACCATCCAAATTTTTCTTTGGAGTGAAAGAGGTAGAGTATTTGGGTCATATTGTATCTCATGAAGGTGTCAAGGTAGACCCTAACAATATTAAGGCCATGATGGACTGGCCGATTCCAAAAACATTGAAGAATCTTAAAGGATTTTTGGGTTTGATAGGTTACTACCACAATTTTGTTCGACACTATGGAAGAATAGCAACACCTTTAATGACACTAACTAAGAAGGATGCATTTTCATGGACTCCAGAGGAAACTAAATATTTTGAACAACTTAAAGAGGTGATGTGCAAATCTCCTGTCTTGACCACTCTAGACTTCACAAAAACCTTTATTTTGGAATTTGATGCCTCGAGAAATGGAATTGGTGCTTTCCTAATGCAAGAAGGAAGCCCCCTAGATTTTGAAAGTCAACCACTCAAGGGAAAGCACTTACACAAACCCATTTATGACAAGTAAATTATGGCAATACTACATGCATTGAAGAAATGGTGTCCTTACCTAATAGGTAGGAACTTCAACATCAAAACAAATCATGATAGTCTTAAATACTTCTTGGAACAAAGACTATCTTCAGAAGAACAACAAAAATGGGTAACCAAGATATTGGGTTATGATTTTGAAATCGTTTATAAAAAAGGGAAGAAAAATGTTGTGGTAGATGCACTCTCAAGGAAGGATGAAGATGTTGAGGCATTTCTCTGTGCTATCTTGATCATCCAACCCAATTGGATAATAGAAGCAAGGGATGAATGGAAGAATGACAAAAAAGTGTGGACTCTCATTCAAAGGTTACAGGAGGATTCCAGTACATCAGATACATTTACATGTAAAAATGATTCACTATGGTACAAATATCACTTATATTTATGTAAGAAATCCCAACTCAAACAAAAGGTACTATTGGAATTGCACACCTCTCCAGTAGGAGGGCACTCAGGATTTTTAAAAACCTACCATAGGGTCAAGAAGGAATTTTTTTGGGATGGCCTTAAAAATGATGTTCAAAGGTTTGTCGTAGAATGTTTGGTTTTCCAACAAAACAACGTGGAAACAATTAAGATCCCAGGTCTTTTACAACCATTATCCATCCCAAGTTAGCGTTGGGAGGAGGTTTCCATGGATTTCATCACAGGGTTACCGAAGTCTGAAGGAAAGAGTGTCATCATGGTGATTGTTGATAGACTGACCAAGTACACACACTTTTGTGAACTCTCTCATCCCTTCAAATCTAGTACAGTTGCCACCTCATTCATGGAGATAGTTCAAAAGCTACATGGCATCGAAAAGATTATTGTAAGTGACAGAGATCCCATCTTCACTGGACATTTTTGGACAAAATTATTTTCTTGTTTGGGTACTCAATTGGCTCATAGCTCATCCTATCATCCTCAATCTGATGGAAAAATAGAGATAGTGAACAAGCATCTGAAAGTCTACCTTCGTTGCTTCATCTCTGAT
>ML778367.1:503732-531173 GCA_009831015.1 Picea engelmannii | reverse complement strand
AAGATCACATCAAGCATCAACAACAAGTTCTCCAAATATTAAAGGACAACCTGACCATGGCACAAAATCATATGAAACAACAAGCATATCAAAATCGTAGTGAAAGAATTTTTGAAGTAGGGGATTGGGTGTTTTTAGGACTACAACCATACAAAAAGATGTCCCTCAAGCAATCCAAGAAGGATAATAAATTATCACCAAAGTACTATGGCCCTTATAAGGTGTTGCAAAATATTGGTACTATGGCATACAAATTGGAGTTGCCAACATCTTCATGAGTACACCCATTTTTCCATGTTTCATGCTTAAAGAAGGTTATAGGTGACAAGATCCCAGTTCAAACTATATTGCCAAAACTTGACAAGGAAGGAAAAATCATATTGGATCCTGAAGCCATCACCGACACAAGAATTCGCCAGCTTAGGAATAGATCCATTTCAGAGTACCTCATTAAATGGAGGAAACTATCGGTTGAAGATTCCACTTGGGAACATGAGTCTTTTATACAGAAGCATCCAGAGTTAATGAAGCGTTGTGGAAAACACTTGTCTCAAGGGGAGGGGCATGTTAATCCCTAAATAGTGTCTCATTACCCCTTAATTAGGGCATATTATATTAGTAATGTTATTTTATTTATGTTGGCTTTAGTCCATTAGTTGTAATTATACCTCCTAGTCTCCTATATATACCAAGCAGACATTTTCATTTTGAATCATCTTGTAATTGTACATTTATGTGGTCATAAGGAGGTTGCCCCCTCGAAGAGACTTATTATATGAGTTTCTCTCTTTTTCAAGGCGTTGAGTACTTATTCTGAGGTTTTTCTATGCTATATTGATAGTTGGTTCTTAACAATTGCATGGTTCACATAATCCAATTTCCCTTTTTCCTATAGCTTTATGAATCAACCTGATGCTTCCTCAAAGATATTGATACTTTTGTCATGTTTTCCTATGGATTACCTTTCTAATTTTTGGACTCATTCCTTGTTTTGATTACTAAGATAAAATTTATGGCTCTCTTAAATCAATAGTTTCATCCCCTTTTATTTTTTCACCTATTTCATTGTTACAAAAATCTCAAAGGCCAACTTTTTCCACTGGTAGAGAGAAATCTAGAAAAAAGTAAGAAATTTTTTATATTGGGTGAAAATAGGATTTATGATCACTAACACAAATAAATTTTCAGATTCCAAATCCGATGCCCCAGTAAAATTTTGTATAAATATGGAATGGATGACTTTGTGCCTTTTCATTTCCTCTAGACTTGGAATTTTTAGCCAAAATTGGCTGTCTCCCAAATGGAGCAAAAATGGGAAAAATTTCTTCAAGACAAAGTTGTCTACATTGATGAGTAGATAAAATGTCAACCAAACAAAGTTTTTTGAATTGGTGATTTGGGGTCCCTTTTACTCCTTCGAAGTTTTAAAAAATCCCTGAAACATGCCCATGAATAGAGGATTTTCCCTGTTTGAGTATCCCCATACCATCCCCTTTTGAATTTTTCCAGGATCCCAAATGGGTATGTTCATGCCTAATGTTTGATCTCCTTATAGAGTTTTCACCTTTATTTGGGCCCTGAAAACTGAGCATGACCCAGATCTTTAAAAGTCAGTAACTCACGTTTTTTTCCAAAAAAATTAAGCAGAATTAGTGAATGGACCTCACTGGAATTCTTGTATACATTGCTAATGCAAGCACACACCTTAACTTGTAACTTATTCTAAGTTGAGACACTCTTGTTATGGCCAAAGCAAGTTTTTGGCTCTAGACTTTTTTTTTTCTATTTTTTTGTTGACATGATAATTTGGATGACATGGCATGGCATGTGGCGAATGATGTCCATGTTTCATCCCATGATTTTTCCATGTCATCGTGTTCCTTCCCCTCCAACGATGATTGACTTATTTATTTTCATCAACGATTGGCGATTTCTTTTGCATTGACGAATTCCTTAGCTTGTAGAATTTTGTTGAACTCCAATTTCTCCATCGATGATTGATGATTTCATTCCATCAACAATTTTCAAAAAGGTTAATTTATAATATTTATTTGGTCCCCTATTTATCCATCGACGGTCAACGAAATTCCTTTCACATTGTCAAACTCTTTAACTTGGAAATTTTGGACCAATCCTGTGATGGATTTGGATCATTGATCTCAAGATCAAAAGAGATACCAACCATTGATTCTTCAACCCTTTCCATAGTTTTCCAAACTTATAGATGGATATTGAATTTCGATCTTCTAGAATTCTCCAAACTCCGAATATGAATCTCAACCACTGATTTGATAGATTTTTCCAAACTCCGAAGATGAATCTTAACAATCAACATGGGATTGATGACTCTCTTCCACGTTTCTCCTTTGATGATCGACGATTTCCTTCTAAATTTCATTTGGAATTCACTGAAATTCGCTAGACCCTGAAATTCTATTGATGATTTCATTCTAAATTTGATTTATACTTCATCGCAATTCACCAAACTCTGAAAACTTAGAAGCTTTTGGCCACACCTAGGATGAATTTGGGCCGTCGTTCTCAAAATCAAACGCAATCTCGACCATTGATTCATAAAATTATATTATATGATCCCTACCTTCTTCCACCATGGAAATTGTTAGTACACATTATCAGTACAATCCATGTCACCATTTGTACATAATTTTTCAAAAAAATTGAGAAATTATAGTTTTCAAAAATTTAACAATCTTTCTGAAATTTTCATTGGTGAACATGAAATTTTTGGTCGATACAAAATGAATATTTTTCATTGATTGTGAAGTTGAATTATGATCTAGGCCATTAATTCATCAAAATCCTGAGTCACCATTAAAACACAAAATTCGACGTTCTGCCCGAATTTAACTCTACAACTTGTAGATCAATGCCATTGATCATCTCCTAAGCCATTATGAGTGCAAATTGGAATTGAATTTGCTCAAAAATTTTGGAATTTGACTCCAAGCTCACAAATTTCCCCAAATCCATTACATATGAAAATTGTACAACAACTAATTTAACAAATTCATAATGTTCCTTGGCCCATATCTATTCAGTGTTGAACTAGAAGCTTTGGTACCACTTGTAACATATCCAAAACAACAATTTCTGAAATTTTTCTCTCACACACGTAAACAATATTTACAACAAGCAACATATTGAATATACTCATGCATCTAAAAAAATATATAAAACCAGTAATGCGTGCATACTCATCAAACATAATAGAATTTGAATTAACATTAACATAACATAATAAACATAGATAATAGCAACATACAACTTATATGTTTAAAGATGAACCAATTGGATACAAACATGGGACATTCCTCCTAGCCATAGGATTTCTATTCATTTTCTCTCAACAAACAACCACCCTCAAGATGAGGCTATAAATCCACAAGGAGGTCTGTCCCTCTTTGTTTTCCACTCTTTTCATTCAACAAATTAAAACCTAGGTTTTACTCCATAAATAGTTCCAATCCACCAACTCTCTTCCCCTGAACCTGGATAATCCAAGAAATGGGATCCCAATTCTCTACCACACAGTCCCTTGGGCCTTCCCACTTCCCTCTAGGTCTCCAATTCATTTGATTGTATAGGAATATCACATCTAGGGACTCCATGAACTCTCATCTACTCCAGAAGTTCTCACAACAACTTTCTCCAAGATTTTGAGCCATTTCCTCAACATGAAATAACACCACATGCACACAACCCATTTTTATAGGCACACATGCCATAATTTTATCATAAACAGAGCCTATTAAGCTTCCTTTCCATGACTAGAATGGTTCGTTCTCTTCTTAGCACCCCACTCCTCTCTTCCTCTCCAAAATCAACAAGTAAAAAATGTCCCTCTCCCTACTCAAATTTTGTTCTTCTCCCATTCTTTCTTGACTTTTGCTCTTCCCAAGGTTGATTGTGTTCAAGTGCATGCTCTCAATAAATCTATGAGGTGACTTCACACACCCACCCTCTTACATGAATTCAATGATTGAGTGTCTAATAAGTCAAAGAAGGATTTATATGGTAAAATTGCATTAACTTAGACAATGACATGGGTTTTCCCCATGGACTCCCGTTTATCCCCCTCTCTTCTGGAATCATAGCCCTGCATCATTAGTGTTCCTCTTGTATCACAACCATTGATTGTCATTTTTATTAATTATTCATTATAAAATTTACGTAGCTCGTCTCTTATCCATATTGATAAATATAGACTATCTAGCTTGAGACTTATCAACTCATCATCCTAAATCATAGTTTCACAATTACATTATGATTTACGTGGATTAAAATTGGGGGATGTTACATGAATGGAACTATTTCATCCATTTTAATTCTTTGTACTTTTTTAATGGTCTCCACATATGTTCTATGGTCAAGGCATAGCTCCTGATGAACCTTATTTAATATCCTATATTCCCTAACATTGATATGAATGCCTATACATTTTCATGAGTAGGTAGGTTTGCAATTACTTAAATGTTTCCATAATCGACCAAAATTCCACATTAGAAAATGATAGTGACCTAATAGAACTCCAAATGGTGTGAAATAATATGCACTTTTTCAAGTCGAGAGAGATGTGTAGCTATTGACACCTTTCAAACATAAATCACCATAACATATTCTTTGAGTAGTCCATTGATAATCCAATTGTCTAGATACACTTCTAAAAAATTATGTGTGTAGTCTCTGAATGATACGATGACTATCATGGAGTACATTTTTGGGGAATTCTTCATCTTGAATGGAATCACAAAGTATGCATAGGATCCCCATTTTTCTGCAAAGGCCATTTTTCGTATTGTCCTCTTCGACAATGTAGACCTAATGATACCTTGAGAAACCATCTGTAATCGAGTATGCTTATTTTCTTGCTACATGGGATAGCACTTCATCACTAAGTCATGGATGCAAGATTCAATTACATATTTGAAGTCTACAAAATCCCTAATCTTTCTCATTCCCAATTTTTTTTATCCTAGATAACAATTGATCTTATCGAGTCAAATTACTCTACTAGGATGTGAGCATCTTATTATTTTCTTCCTTTACCTTTTTCTTGACCATGGGTTAAGCCTATATAATCTCTTTTTTATGGGCTTGGCATATGAATTTAGCTCTATATTCATCTTGGCTAACCAAATTTGATCCATTTCAGTTCTATAAAATTTTGAGGAAAGGGATACTTATATTCTTTTAGTATTGCTTATAATTCTCAGACATTTGCTCATCCTAGTGGTACCTAGTTGTGGCCAATCATGTATTTTATTGTGAACTGATATTGATCTTCTTCACTATTAATGATTCTTAATAGATTTAGAGATGTGAAGAATCTACTGTCATGTATGGTTCTTTTCCCTTGTATTTCTTTAAGTGTGAGATGAGATAGGCTCATTTAGGTCATAATCGATATCATCACTTTATCCAGATTTGTGGAAGCATTTAACTGGTTGAATGGTATGTTGTTCTTGTGTCAAAAATCTATTATGTTGGTGTTTATGGAATACTAACATATTTTGTTGCGATTAAATATACATGACTTAATGTTATTTAGTGCAGAAGTGATTTCTAGAGTCTAACCTATAAATGAGAAATCCTTGCAAAATGATACATGCATTTCATCCCAAGTCTTAATTTATCTCCTTAGCTCTTATTGGATGTACCAATATTTGGATATTAGGCCTAGAATGTGGATAAATATGTACCCACCGTTTCTTAAGATTTCCAACTCACAACCATTGATTTATATATTTCTTTATATGTGTATTTTGGTTTATCTTTCCTTGATAGATCTTGGATATCATATATTGGAAGTCTCCATCTGTAGACTATTATCATTGGGATTCCTCATCAACATATTTTTGGAATGAATTTTTAATGGAAGGTCTCACTTATTCCCATATTTGTAGGTTTCCAGGAGGGTTATCTCTGATAATTTTTTGATAACGTCTCCCCATTCATAGGATTATGGTCCCCAAAAGCTTAAACTTGAAGGAGGAACATGCATTTTTCTTCTCTAACACACTCTATTTTTTATGGCCTTGTAGAAATTTCATCCAAGGTTAGAATAAATATCCTCCTCAACACATTTTCTTCAATACTTGTTTCTCCTTAGTCTGCAAGTGTGTAAATCTCTTCTTTCCCCTTAGCCTTGACTCTCTAAACTTTTCTCTTAGGTGTGTAGTTCCTAAAATGTAGTTTTGGATGAGGCCTCCAACACTTGGCTTCCCAATGTCAAGTTAGCTTGCAATACTAGAAAAAATTACTTTGACTACATGGGCTCCTTGGAATTACCTTTTTATTCATGTTACTCTAAACTTACTATTGTCTTGGGGACGTTTTCTTTCCATTCTTTCCTTGAAAACATCCAATATTAAGGAATATGTCTTTCTTCTTCCAGCAATATGCCTCAAGATGGCATTTCTTCCCATCGAAGGATAACACCTTTAAATACCAATAACTAGTAGCGTGATGACCCTTATTCTTGTAGTAGTAACAAGAAAGGAATGCCTTTCTTGCTGCATACTGTTAGGAAGTTGGCTTAGGTTGATGGACAGTTGGTATGGATTGTTGGTTACCATTGATTTCAATCATTGGAGAGTGATATTGTAGATTTATGTCAACCCTTAGTGATTGATGTCAACCCTTGGAGAAAGTTCGGTAGCAAATTCTGGTAGCACAAAGGCTTGGGTAATGGAACCAAGGTTGTTTCATGTATAATGGTATGAGTTTTAATATATTTGAAGGTAATACTATTATAGATGGATAGTACATGTCATTCCATTTCTGGTGGTATGTTTAACGTCGCATAAATCCTCACGGTTAGAGAGTTATGGCCATGAGAAGTTGGAGAACCCAGTTCTGGGTAATGGACCCAAGTTTGTTTTATGGATAATAGTATGAGTTTTGATATATTTGCAAGAAATACTATTCTATATGGATATTAAATGTCATTCCATTTCCATTTGTATGTGGAACATCACATAACTCCTGACGGTTATAGATTTATAGCCATATGAAGTTGGAGAACCCTCATGAGTCATCTAGAAGCCCCAAAAGGTCAAAGTAGTCAAAGTGGTTTAAGATATTTTAGAAGGTAAATAATAAAGTGAAGTGATGAGTGTAATATAAGTCAATGTGAATACAAAATAAATTGTTTAAATAATAAATTTAATGGATAAATTAAAAGTGGGCTAACCCTAAAATAAGGAAAGTGGGTTAAGATGGTTAAAAGGTAACCCCTTGAGGAAGCTACATGAAAGTATAAATAAGAGGAAAGACTCTCTCGTTTTAATCACACTTGAGAATATTGAATATATACAGGTGATTGAGGTAACCAAAGGATATCCAATCCTAATTTCAGAGGGAAGGTGATGTAAAGAAGGCCAAAATTCAAGGGAGGATAAATTCTTTTGATGATTCTTTGCAAGGTATGTTATTTACAGGTCATCTCACCATTTTCACAATAACTTTTTTTCTAGAATGATTCAGACCATGAAATTGGGAGGCAATTGAAGAAACATATGCAAGTAGTTGTGATACAAATTTTAGCTTGTGGGTCATTGTATTTGTGGAGTTACACGCCGTGGAAAATAGGGTTTGTGGCTAGTCCTGAAACTAGTCTAAAACATGTGTTTCTGGTAAAACGTCATAACTTATTCATAATAGATCCAAATTCAGTAAGGCCAAATGTATTGGTTATCATACAATTTGTAGTATTCTGTGTACAATTTTCATATCCATAAAAAAAAAATTATGTGTGGGGCACTCTCTACAAGTTCACTCTCCAGAATAAGCCAACATTCAACAAGGTATGCCATTTTTGCTATAACTCCGTTTTTGAGAGGTTCCAAGTAGTGAAGTATGGAGGAATTTCTTAAAAGACAATGAATAAAATTGTGTACCATTTTTAGATCTTTATTCATTACATGTACATTGTTATGATTATTTCAAGTTAGGGTTGTTGACTAATCCAAAATTAGTCATGTGAGACTAAAGTAAAGTTTGATGAAAATGCTAGTCTCTTGTTGTTAAAGTTAAGGAAGGTTTGCAGGTATGTGATCTTATAAACAATGTCTATTATGGAGTTACAAATCAGATTTGGATGATGAAATTGATGAGGTATTTTAGTTGAGGTACATGTTGGGTACATGGTTGAGACAAGTAGTTGATGTGTTGGCACATACATGAGGTGTATAGTTGATGATGTTGGTACATATTGATAAGTCATAGTTGATGGGTAGTTGATACATGATTGGTACATACTTGGTACATGGTTGGAGGCACTTGTTAGTACTATTGTTGACACATGATTTATGTATGATGTAGCATACTTGTATTGGTATACTATTAGAAGCACATATTGATCTTGGTGATGATTATGAGTTGTCGTGTTATGCTTGGTTGATGCAAATCTTTGAGAGTTGTCTTGGTGATTGATGTTGGTGAGTAGATCTGATTTGGTTGATAATATTGATGAAACAGGTTGTTGTGATAAGTTGTTTGGAAAGGTTGTTGTGACTTGTTATTTGTACATGTTTGGTGCATGGTTGATGCACTTGTTCATGGTATAGGTTGTTTGGTGTAGGTTGATTGGTACAGGTTTACAACAATATATCTCATAGTGATAGTGTGATAGTGGTTCCATCATTCTAATTCTATGTCAGGGTGGTTGGACGGGGAAAGGACAGGTGGTTGTATCCACCTTCCGGTTGTAACCATAGAACATAGGGGGTTGTATCCTCCTTTTGGTTGTAGCCAGAGAATTGGGGAGTTGGATGTTCCCTCAAGTTGTATCCTAAGAAACTAGGGGGTTGGAGCCTCCTTCCAATTGCAGCTAGAAAACAAAGGAATTTGATGCTTCCAATGAATGTAATTCTTAAAGACATATAAGAAAAAAGAATTATGTGGTTTTCTCCCGCTTTGGGTTTCCATGTAAAAAAACCGGTGCTCATTTTTTCATTGTTTATTTACTCTGCAACTGTTGGATGATAATGCTAAATTGATATAACACGTATATATTGTGGTTAAAAAGGATTTAATTTCTCTATTATTGATTCACCCCCCCCTCTCAGTTATCCAACAATTGGTATCAGAGCTGGTTCCTTTATGAAGTAGTTTAACAACTGGATGGAGATCATGTATTATTCTAAGAATGGAGTACCATTGTTTAATGGTCAGAATGGTTTAAAGAATGAGCTATGGAGTGGAAGGAAGAAAGTATTTTTACAAGCACAAGTGTATTATATTTGGCTATCAGTCGTTATAGGATATGATAGTTCAAAAAGGGAAACGACTGCAACCAAGAAGGAATTGAAGAAGAATAACAAAATAGAAATGGATTTCATCTGGGAAGGATTACCTAATCTGATAAGAGAAAAGGTTGGTAAATGTTCATCATCCTATTAGGGTCCTAACCCACACATAGGTAGAACAATATATTGGGATGTAATAAAGGTCAATATTAATAAGGCCTTGCAATAAAATAGAATCAGTCGAATGTAAGAAGACCTAATAGAAGCTTCTTCTTCTAGAAGGATCCTCCTCTAGATGCTTCTTTTGATAGACATATTTAGTATAAATAGGAGTCGAGGGTATGAGAACCCTATCTTGGAGATTATTATAATAGAGCTCTGCTCGACTGGAGGTTGCCCCCTCGAAGAGGCCCATGAACATTGCTCTCAGAATCAAAGTGCTATTTCTATTGTTATTCTTATATCATTTCAGTGTTATTGTGGTGATTATTCTGGTTATATTGTTGTTATTCTTCCATTTATAGCAGTTTATTTATGTTCTGCATACTTTTTATATCTGGTATATTACAAGTGGTATCAAAGCACTTTCCTTGGCAGAAATTGTGGGTAATTGTTTTTTCAGGGTAGAGACATATTCTGGCGTCTTTAAGCCACAAAGATATGTTGTTACGTGCATAAACCCGCGGTTGAGGGATTCATACATGTAGGAAATACAAGTAGTTCTTAAGAACACATCTATTGGCCACCGTTGTAACCCCTATTGGTACCCCTTCGAGTGGTAGCGCATTAGACAACACATGTGTACAGATCGACCTAGATTTCCTGAAGCCCTCTTTAGATAAATTAATAGACCACCCAACTGTTATAGTGCCACCGAGAACGACACTCAAGAAGATACTCTCTAGTACCTAGGTAGTCGGGTAGTATGGATAAAGGTATGGTATATCCTCCTTAGTTAGTTCCCTGAGATATTGGGTCGAGTACTACTATTGGACCCCACACATATAACAGAGAGCTATAGCACAAGGAAAACCCTTGTCTGTAGAACCCTTGAATACCTAACCCTTAGAGACAGAAACATAAACAAATTAAAACATACAAGATCTATTGCCGTGCAACTGTGTTTGGGTTGCCAAGTAAATAAAAATTTATTTCTGGTTAAGAATTTGGGCATTTCCTCTTTGCAGTATTCTTCAGACCGGAGTATAACTCTGCAGGTGTAAAAAAAAAAAAAAGTCTGGAAAAATTTTCACCATTATTTGAGACCTATTCCATTGGATTCATATCTTCACCCTTATCACATTCATCCATATCATTTTTCGGAAAAACATTTTGACCCTGCCCGCCCATTTTTAGTTCCCCCATCCTCATGGCCCATACTCGTAGCCAAGACTTGGAAGCTCTCTTCAACACCTTGAAATATGGTCTCATCGAGACCTAACAAGAAGTGAAACAACTCAGTGCCAATGTTGTTTCCATCAATACAACCATGCAGTCCTCAATGGAGGAAATCAAACAATACCTCACCACCCAGCTTGAATCTGTCTTTTCGGCACTTTGCACCAAACTGCATATCCCTACAAATAACCCTTCCTCTTCCTCATCTCCACATACTGAAGGTGACCATTCCTCTCATTCCCATAACTTCCAGAACCATCACTTTCAACATGACCTACGCCTTCCGTAGGTGGATGTGACCAAATTTGATGGCTCAGACCCCACTGGTTGGGTAACCCAAATTGAACATTATTTCTCTTTATACGACATTACATATGACTTGGACAAACTCCAGTATGGTGTTCTCCATCTGTATCAAGAACATTGGAAATGGTGGCAATGGAGAAAAACTTCTTGTCCAGGGTATATTGCTTGGACACACTTTGTTGCAGAGATTTATGAATGCTTTGATACTGACACCAACCATTTGGGTCGTTTGACAAAGTTGAAACAATCAGGAACAATGGAAAACTTTATAGATGCCTTTGAGTGCCTGGATTTTCGGACAGAGGGCATGTATGATGCCTTTTTTTGAGAATGTTTTATCAGTGGCCTCAAGGATGAGATTCAGGCCCATGTCCACATGGCTTGGCCTCAGAGTTGGGTGGAGGCTACTAAAATATCTAAAGAAGCATGATAGGTTGTATCTTCTCAAAACCGGAAACCCTCCTTTATCCCTCACCCTAAACTAGTAAATCCCACTACTCCCTCTGCTCCACTAAAGATCCAAAAATTGACCAGGATTGAATTGGTTGAATGCCAACTCAAAGGCCTTTGTTATAATTTTGATGAAAAATATTTCCCGGGCCTCAAGTGCAAGGAACAAAATATGTTTATGGCCATCTCCGAGGATATTTCAGAAGAGGATACTGAAACTCCCCTTGTGTCTGAGTCCCTTGAAACCCCCGACATAACCCCTCCCTCAGACCCTTCCGAAGTAGAACCTATCATTTCCCTCAATTCTCTCACTAGATTCTCCGCTCCCCAAACCCTCAAGATAATCGGTTACTTCGAGCATCGGAAGGTCATCATTCTGGTTGATAGTAGAAGCACCCATAATTTTATTCATCGCCGCATTGACCAAGAAACTCATTTCTACATCCATACCATCAATAATTTCCAATTTTGATTGCCAATGGTGGCTCCATGAAATGTGGAGGGCATTTTGAAAATGTGCGTCTGCAAATTGGTGACTACCACCTGAAATCTCATATGTTTGCTATCGACATGGGCAGTTATGACATTGTGTTGGGTGCAGATTGGCTAAGGACTTTGGGTCCCATTCACATGGATTTTAAGGAATTAACCATGCAATTTGACCAGGAGGGCCACCAATATAAGTTCCAAGGCATCACCACCGGTTCACCTGAGATCATTATTTCCCATCGCGTGGAAACACTACTAAAAAAGGGTCATTCTGGTGTTATTTCTCAACTCCATGCCATCTAAGAAACATAAACACCCTCGGTGCCGCAAGACCTCCAAGCCATCATTTCTAAAAATCAAGTGGTCTTTTACACTCCCCAGGGAATCCCTCCTTCATGTGGTGTTCATGATCATTCCATTCCCCTTGTACTAGGAAGCCTTCCTCCCAATATTCATCTGTATCATCACCCCTTTTCCCAAAAAAATGAAATTGAGAAAATGGTCTAGGAATTCCTTAATGCATACATTATCCACCCTAGTACGAGCCCCTACTCTTCTCCTATGGTCATGGCCCTGAAGAAAGAAGGTTCTTGGCGAATGTGTCCTAATTTCCATGCCCTCAAAAAACTTACCATTAAAGAAAAATTTCCCATTCCAATCATTGATGACCTCCTGGATGAACTGAGTGGCGCCCAAATATTTACTAAACTTGATCATCATTCGAGCTACCACCAAATACGTATGAAAGAGGCAAACATTCCCAAGACTTCCTTTAGAACTCATGAGGGCCACTATGAATTTTTGGTCATGCCCTTTTGTAACACCCTATTTCCCCTAGTCTGTAAAAATAACTATATTGGCCAAGTACTATGGAAAACTCAAAGATATGAATGTTTGATTTGACAGACCTTTGCATAAAAGGTCAATGAATGTAAATTATGTTATGGATATGTGTTGCATGACTTCTTGGAGAGGGATGTGCTAAAATAGACCACGATGGCTAATGAGAGGTGGTGGAAAGGACCTGGAATGGTTTCGTTAACTTCCACCAAGCCAGTACCGTACTGGTTTATTCTTGCTCACAAACCAAAGCAACTCTCTGATCCTGGAATGGATTTCCCATCAAATTGGTAGGTGGGGAGGCTCCTCAAGAGTTAATGAGGGGATGGGGGTGAACCTCCCATCCATAATAGCCCTCAGACCTGACCACGGATGGCAGAATTCACGCCACATGCAACATTGCAGACATAAATTGGCAAGAAAGGAAATGTGGTAGGAAAAAAGAGAGTAGTGCGCGTGACGGTGATCGCGAAAGAGACTGGAGAAACCCTGGAAATGCAGGGAGTTCTGAATACCAAGAGAAGGAGAGTAAAATTCATCCTAGATTATTTTCTTGCATCAGGAGAAGGAGAGTAACCTTCGTCCTTGATTTATGTTGAGCTGGAAGTAGGAGACTGAACCTCAAAGCATCGTGGTCTAGCACGGGGGTGGCTATTGGTAAATCTATTTGGGGTCACTCAGCCTACGATTGGGTGGAAACGAGCACCCCTTTTAGCAGTTTCATCATGTCTGGTAGATCTGATAAGTGTTTTATACCTTGTATTTTGAACTGAATATCATGAATACATGCGTATGTTTATATGCCCATAATAATTTCTATGTAGAATGATTGCCTGGTGTGTTAGACTGGAAATAATGGATTCCTGTGTATACTTACATGCCATAGTCAGTTTCTGTACAAAGGATTAAGTTTGGGGAATGAATTCACCCCACTGAGAATCATCCTATTTTATTAACTCTCGTAATGTTTCGGGAAGGCTCCTCAAGAGTACTCTTCCTCGGGGATTACCCCATAAAACTTGGAACCGTGCCGAACCTTTACCCAGACACTTGACTAAGATTTGGGATTATTTCCCAAGAACCGCCTAAAGGGTCATGCGATCCGGGTCTGGAAACCTTATGCAAGGAAGGATAACTCTCTAAGGTCTCGGAGTTGTGGGAGTTTGAAGCCCTGAGAAGTTGAATTTCATGATTCAAGCTTAAAAGGGATAGTGAGCCCAATTATAGAAAGAGAGAATACCCTATCATTTGGTAGACGAATGGTCATAATCCTTTCGGGAATACCCTAGATCTGTCGAGACCGATGGATCTAGAGAAGGAGCGTAGGAGTTAACACATCGACCCTTTCATCCTTCGCATGTAGCGATGGGATCCCGGACTGTAGATCCAAGGATCTGACGGAGCCCTATTGACCTTCAATCTTAGCCTATGTATAGGCAGGTGAGTAGAATTTTGCTGACTCGCGACTTGGAGTGGTCAAGGGTAGGGCTCAATGAATTCACGATTCTTGAGATCACAACGTGATCATGACTGTTGGATCCAAGGCACGGGAGAAATGTTGTATCAGAACTTTCGTGGTTATCACCTATTGGGGGTTTGAAACTTGAGGGAGTTTCTTTTCAATTGTAGAAGTTGCGAAGTGCCGAGCACCGAGGGCTCGTACAAACACATGACCCATCCGTAAGTGGGGACCGCATGGTTGATAGGTGGTGTAACAACAAGTTCCCAGAGAAAGGTGGGAACAGGTGACAGGTGATGGAAACATGTCACCTAGGGAGGATTCAACCCATTGTTGACTTATCGTATCTCAGGAACTTATGAAGGAGGAGCATGAGGGATCAACACTCCAAATCATGAAGTCGTGAGATGCGAGTAGCACTAGCATTTAGCCCAGGAAGCGGGTGACTGGTGGTGGACACATGTCACACTGGGAAAGATTCAATCCACTGTTGACTTATCATGGCTCAAGGTTTCGCAGGATGAAGAAGCTACAGCTTAATCACTCGAGAGCCGAGGTCTCATGTGACAAGTGGTGGAGACACAACTCGTGAGCAGAGTATAGCGGGTTTGACAAGTGGCATGTGTGCGTCGCTTTGGCAGAGTCCACACAACATTGACCTCTCGTGTCTCAGGGATTCATAAAGGAGGAGCATGAGATCTCAACACCCCAAATGGCGAGGTTGTGAGTGGTGCTAGTGTTTCACCTAGACTACGGTTACATGTAGCAGGCACTAGTGAGGAGGGAGCCATACCTGTATAGTATCTCGGGTATCAGTTTTTGGAGAAAGGGGAGTCGAGAGTCTTTATTCCCGACTCGTGATTTGCGAAAGGCACTTGCGCTAAGGCCAACTTGTGGTCGTTTGGAAGAGTATAAGGGAAGAGAGGGTCTGCGCTAGGCCCCATAGAAGTCTCAAGGATTTCGTTACTCAAAGAAAAAGATGAAAAATCTAAGTTGTTGTAGTGGGTGTGTGACAAATTGGTATCAGAGCATGGTTACAACACTTGGCCTGCTTGGGCTCATGAACAAGCTGTGAAGAAACTCCATTTGAATTACTCTTAAAATGAGTAACCCTCTATCTTAACCCCCTTTAGCAAAATCCGAAGTTAAGAATGAAAATTCCTATTGTGTGTATGCATTTGAAAAATATGAATTATACGTTGATTATGAATGAATATAATGTTGACTAACAATAAGTGTTTTTCTTGCACAACAAGCGGACGATCAACCGCGGGAAACTGTAGATGCATAGAATGGTGATGAACCATGAAGTGGGGGATGGCTCCCACAAAAGAGACAAAGAGTCTGACGAAAGGGGAGCGGTAGAGACCCCTCCTGATCTTGCTGAGACTGTGAGAAGCCTCATGGTCGAACTACAGAGCTGCAAGGCCGACAACGAGAGGTTGATAAAAGAGCAAGAGAAGCAAACATAAATTAATGCAGTCTTGTTGCAGAGTTTATCCGACATACAAAGACAATTGTAGCATGGACCTGACACCAGTCACACGGATAGATGACAAACAAAGAAAAGTCGAAGTCCACCTAAGATACAGAAACGTGGTCTTTTAAGTGGCCCCACTGGGAAGAGCACCTCAAGAAAGGTCCACCCTAGAGATAAGGGACAAGTGTTGGATGATTCCTATGGAAAGGAATCTGGAAACTCAGAGGGATCTTCTATTAGAATAACTAGTTCTTATTCCCGAAGAAAATGAAAGAAGCGAAAGCATTCCAAAAGTCACAATATTGAAGAATTCAAGAAGGCCAAACCACCCTCTTTCGACGGTGAAATAAAGAATGGGGAGGAAGCGGAGGCCTGACTGCTTTAACTAAAGAAGTATTTTAGATTCCTTTGACTTCTCAGAAAACTTGAAGGCCCGAGTAGCCACTTTCAACTTGAATAGAAAGGCTTCCATTTGGTGGGAAGACCTTAAGAATGTAAAAGGGATTCACGAAGAAGACCTATCTTGGGAACGGTTTGAGAAATACTTCAGGAAGAAGTATCTGTTGAAAAAATATTTCGTCGAAAAGGCTAAAGAATTCTATGAACTCAAGCTGGGGAAATGCACCATAGAGGAATATGTTAGTAGATTCCTTGAATTTCCGAGGTACATACTCTATATAAAAGCAGAGAAGGAAAAGTTGTCATGATTCATCAGTGGACTACCTAAGGACTATCAGAACAAGTTTGAGTTTGATGAGCCAAATACCCTAGAAGATACTATCCAAAAGGCAAGATATTGTTACGAATAGCTGGGGCATCGAACATAACCTCACGAAAACTGGAAGCAGAAGAATAGTTCAGGATTCCATAAAAAGGGGTTTAAATCCCCACAATTTAAAAAATATAAAAAGGACTCAAGGATGAGCTTCCCAACCCGAAGTGTACACCAATAGAATTTTCCCTCCCAGAGCGTAAATAAACCTTCTAGATCTACCCCAGGAAAGATTGATAACCCAAAGAGAGAACCATTGAAATGTTGGGGTTGTGGAGAAGAACATCTACTAAGGGACTGCCCGCACCGACAACAAAAAATTTGGAGAATTTACAATTTTCAAGAAGCTACCACCGTCAATGATGTGGCCAGGAGTGTGCCGCAAATTTATGCTGCCTTGGATAATAAACAAGTTTACCATGAAGCTTCGGTGGTGGAGATGGAAGGTATGATCACCAACCATCTAGTGTCTATTCTAATTGACCTAGGTTCAAATTTGAGTTATATAGCTCCTAAGGCTGTTGATAAGTGTAAATTATAGCCACATAAACATGCCAAGCCATGGTTGGTATAGTTATCCACTGGAACCAAAAGAAAGGTAGCAGAGGTCATACCAGCTTGCCAATTCACTATGGGTGAATTCCCCACCCAAGAAACCCTTAACATACTACCCCTAGGATCATATGACTTGTTGATTGGAATGGACTGGCTAGTCACATATAAAGCTAGACTGGACTATTACCATAAAACTTTAGAATGTGTAGGTGAATAAGGAAGAATAATAACCCTTCGAGGGATCCAAAAACCTGTCTCGGTGAGACGAATATCATCCCTTCAAATGAGAAAGTATTACAGAAAGGGATGTCTACTTTATGTGATACAGGTGTTGGAATCAGTTGAAGATGACAAACCAAGCCTCGAAGACCACCCCACACTAAGAGAATATAGAGATGTACTTCTGGAAGAGGTATCGGGTCTACCTCCGAGAAGGGACATTGATTTATCGATAGAACTTGCACCGGGAGTGGTGCCAGTGTCTAGGACACCCTACATGATGAGCACACCTGAGCTAGTTGAGCTTAAATTACAACTAAAAGAAATGATGGACAAAGGTTATATCTAGCCTAACGTGTCTCCATGGGGAGCACCAGTTCTGTTTGTAAAGAAGAAAGATAGTACCCTCCGACTATGCATAGATTATAGACAACTAAACAAGGTAACCATAAAGAACAAGTATCCCTTACCCAGGATCGATGACCTGTTCGCTCAATTGGGAGGTGCTTCCATTTTCTCAAAGGTTGACTTGAGATATGGATACCATCAAGTCCGAATCAAGGGTGAAGACATCCACAAAACTGCCTTCAGGAGGAGATATGGTCACTATGAGTTTGTGGTAGTACCATTCGGATTAACCAATGCCCCTGCCACTTTTATGTGCTTGATGAACAATGTGCTCAACAAATTCCTAGACAAATTTGTATTGGTTTTTATTGATGATATATTAATTTACTCCAAGAATAGAGAGGAACATGAGTAACATCTTAGACTTGTGCTTCAAGTGTTAAGAGAACATCATCTCTATGCCAAATTTAGCAAGTGCAACTTTTTCCAGAAGCAAATACATTACTTGGGCCATGTCATATATGAAGAAGGAGTAGTAGTAGACCCTGATGTTACCCATGCTTTTGGTCATCATGATGGTGTATTAATGATGGTGTACTCAGGCTCTTCATAAGAACTTTCTCCTGAGATAAGTTACTTTCATCTCTTCCCAGAAAACTCACTTTTGAAGAAGGTTCGCAGGCTGCTAATATATTAGGGTGCGAGAATGACCCATTCTCGCAAGCTGCATTAAGCCAGGGAGCGAACTTCTCGCACTGTGTTGAATAGCCAGGGTGCGAACTCTTCCTAAAGCATGGAAAAATATGAATTCTCGATGTTTCTAGAAGGGAATATTCTAGAAGAATGGGTTGGCATTCGAATGGTTATCCTTGTACTGGATTCCCTGATATTGTGGGATCATTCTTATCCAAGTAACTATCTCATTCTCTCCTATATATTGATGGAATTCTCATGGAAAAGGTTAAGCAAGATTCATTGGAGAAATGGTGAAAGAATTGCGTGAAGGACTTAGCTTGAACAGTATCTTGGAGACTCTAGCAAGTCTATCAAGAGGTTTTGATCTTCTTCAAACAAGGATTGAGCAAGTGTTTGTGTTGGAGCCAAGAGCCATCGAAAGGAAGCTTGCGACATCAAGGCAATCAGGTTGTAATCTTCACTTTCAATTAATATGATACAATGGCATGTCCCTTTCCCATAAAGCTATTCTCACTTTATTGTGTAATTCCTTGATCATACACATAAGTTGACAGTTGAATATATTTAGCTATCTTCACTTTGGTTGGTTTGTGTTGTCTTGGTCTTGACCTCACGAGAGCACTGGAGTGAAGCGGGAGCAACAAAGAGCCTAGGAAGAAATATTAAGGTATGTTACTTGTTCCTTCCTATTAGCTAATTCAATGGTCAAAACTTAGGAAAAGAGTCATGTCCTATCCTATTTTGTTTTAGATCCAAGTGGATCTAGGGATATTTGTTAGTGTCCACACCTACCGATTAGTCCGATAACAAAATTGGCGACTCCACTGGGGATTATAACCCGTTTTCTTATGGTTTTTGGTATTTTTCTGTGGCCATTTTATCTTGTTTTACATTTCTCCATTCGTATCAATGTCTGAATCTTCAGGATACCCTGATAGACCCTCTAGGGCCAGAGGCCTCTTCAAATTATGTCATTTTCCAAAAATTTGACTAAGTTTATACATTCTCGCACTGCACTTCACAGTAGCCTGTGAGAATCTATAGAGTTTGCATCCTGCCTTTAGGTTCAGTGCGAGGTTCTCGCACTTTACTCAAGGGTCACCTGTGAGAATCACTAATTCTCACACTATGTAATATTGCCAGCCTGCGAACTCATTTTTTCAAACTTTTGGATTTGACTATTGGCATCTTCAACTGCACAGATCAGTCTAGGTGCCTCATAAGAGTTTCTTGGACCATTGATTGATGTCTTTCTTGTCTTTGTTTTCATGCATGAATAGTCTTAGGATTTCAAAGGCTCTTCTTGTCACTTCTGTCTTGAATTTTGTTTCTTGACTTTTCTTGTCATAGCTATGCTCTCTAATTTCGAAATCTGAGTGTGCTTGTTTGGTTAAGGACCGAAGATTGGTTGAAAGTTTATTTTTCTTGTCTTTATCATTTTCCCATTGTTTGAAAGATCACTTTTCTTATGCGATTGAAAAGACTAGATTGGTTTGCTTCTTAATTTTGTTTTCATTGAAAGAGTGGTTTGGGATTTTATCATTGCTTGTTCGTTGGTTTTTTATTTTCTACACTCTTACCATAAGGGTGTAGGTCCTTTTTGATAAGTGAACAAAGTTTTTCTTTCAAAAATGATTTTTTGTTTTCGAAAACATTGAAAATCAATTGTTGAAATTATTGAAAAAGAAACGATAGAGAATTGTTATTGATGCGTGATTTGTTGCATTTGCATTTGAAAGAAAATTGTGTTTTGTAGTTCAAAGTTTGATCCAGAAAACTTCTCTCTCCCTCCCATACATAGGATTCATTGAACGAAAATCGATATATTTTTCATTTTCATCCATGCATCGTTGGGTTAGAGTCATACAACATAAGTTTCATCTCCTTTTCCTTTGAGTAAACAACAACTCTTAATAACACCGCGCAATTGTAAAATTTATTTAGTAACTCTTTTCTAGGGCTATATTACACCAACATTTAGCTAGGCTATCACTTTGGAGTAGGAAAATAGATACACTCTCCAAAAGCACAAAACACACAATAACATCTTGTGTTAGGGAGTGTTAAATTCCAGTTGCAACATCTTGTCCTCGGAAGCCCTTCTCACACAAGGGTCAAACACGAGGTCGCATTGATATTGGCAGAGTTACTCACCCTTCTTTGTTGATATCAGTGTAGATATTGCACATATTATGGGGATCACTCGAAGGTATACCCACAATGATGAGTGGAAGCCTTTTGAGTTGATTTCGAGCTAGATACCCTGCCCTTGCATGTGGATCAGACTGTCGACTGTCCCCCCATGATTTATTGTTGTTGGTGGTAACCTTAGTGGCCTATCTTTCTAGGTTCTTTCACGAGGTGACTGTGAAGGGGAAAGTCTTCATGGTACCTGGAATTGACATTGACCAAACTCACTCGGGCTCCTTGGAGGGTATACCCACGATTATGTGTGGGAGCTTGCACTAGGGTGTAAGTCCGTTAAGTAGGTCATCAAAGTAACTTTTCTACCCTAGCCTAGCCCCTTATCATCTCGTTGTTGTGATGTTGGATTTCATTACCAACTAGTGACTTCAGAATTAGAAGGTCTTGTTGCCTGGTGTTGCTTCCCAGATTTTGTTTACTAGCGTGTGTTGTTTGTTTCTCAAAGTTGACCATAAGATTTACTTCGTGAAGTTTGTCACTCGTTTACAATAGCTCCTCCACATCGTTCACGTAGAATGCAGGGTTTATCTCTAGAGCATCTGGAAGGTTCTTAACCCTTGCTTACAAGTACACCTGAGGGCTCTCCTCGAAAAAGTGAATTCACAGTCGTTACCATGCCACAAGTGGAACACACTAACTCTCTAGAACATTTTCGAATTACAAATACTCGAGAGGACTTTCGACTTCACCCTGATTCTAAGTGACCATTTATGCGACTGAACTCTTTCGACAAATTAGTTGTTTCGTCTTATGGATCACCAGTTGGACCCTTTCCAGGCATAGAAGGCCAAGATATTTTTTGGTCTACAGGTGTTTTCTGCTGGGACCCTTTTGGTCCAGGTTCACCTATGATTTCTGAAATCAATCCACCTGTGATTTCCGAAATCCCTAGTCCATAGACAGTACCGTTGACTACCGCTTATCACTTTACCGTCCTTGCCGAAATGGCCCATCTTACAGATACTACCAGTGTTCCAATTAGGTTTACTGCAGTTAATCTTGCTCCCATCAACACACCGCGAATGCCCAACGTCACTCTGAAACTACCACCCGGATACCATGCGTTGAATGATTCCATTCACACTCCTACACAAACCCCATCCGACTCTCCTGGTGGTCCTTCTTCTTCTGGGCACTCTCTTCCTGGTTTTATCCCAACACTCCCTCAATTTCCTTTTGGAGGATCTTCTCCATCTTCTATTGGTAGTCTTTATCTTAGTGGCACTCTTCTGTCATTCACTCCAAATTACCATATTCCAGTTGGTGGACAATTTCACCAAGGTGGTATGACTCAACCCCTTTTCAGCAGGCAAATTCCTTTTGGCACGCAAATCCCAATTGGAACACAACCCCCAATTGGAACATTGCCACCAATTGGAACACCACCTTCGATGGGAGGACCAACCCCACCTTATGGGAAAAACATCCCTCCATCATTGGCCCGGTATTGGAATCAGTTGATACAACATCCTCCTCAATCGACTGGGGGGAAACAGTTTCCAGCTGCGTCTGTAATACCCCCTAGTGCAGGCCAACCGTATCCAGGTTTGTTCAATCCCATTTGGGGGGCAAATGATCAAACTCAAGCCCCTGTTCGAGGGTACAATCCTATGAGCTACTATCCTCTTCAACCACCATCGCATTTTCCTGGGTCTTCACATTATATGCAGACTACTTATGGTCCTACTGGTTTGCTGACAAGGCTTCCTCCCCAAAGCCACTAGTACCTGCAGGTGAATCGACAATTACCCTTTATAGCCACTTTGGATCTTCCGGACTTGTCAAGGATTTTAAATGATCCAATTCGTCACTCTCCCCAATGGCCCGCTATACCCGCCAAGCTACCATCGGACATTCCCAAATTCGATGGCAAAGAGGGAGAGGACCCAAAAAATCACATTATGAATTTTCACCTATGGTGTTCATCCAACTCGTTGATGGATGAATCTAGTTGTTTACGTCTTTTTCAACGAACTCTCACGGGTTCTGCTGCGAAGTGGTATATCGAATTTCCACGAGGTTTATTCTCTGACTTCAACACCCTAGCTATGAATTTCCTTATGCATTACTAGTTACCAATCCGTTATGACACGGGGAACGAGATTTTGACTTCCTTCAAACAGAACAAGGCCACTCATATATCTGATCACATTCATGAGTGGCGACGAAGACGCCGTCTCATTAAACTCGAACTCCCCGATCCGTTACTGGTAGAATGGTTTACAAAATCATTTGTGAATGACATCGGTCGTGACATTTCCATGGGTGGAGTAGTCATGGAAGAGCAGGCTATCAGTCGTTCTCAATATCTTGACCTCGTTTATTCACAAAAAGGTACCCTTTACAACTTACTACCTGACTTACCTCGTCCTTCTACTTCCAGCACTTCAACTACTCTAGCTGCTTCACATGCAGCTGACGGTGTGATTGGCACTTTCCAGGCCCAACCACATTCCACTTCAAGAACAAACCCCAAACTTGCTTCTTCTAATGTTCAAAATTCTTCGTCTCCTACCCCTCCCGCCGGAAAGAATTCTGAGGTAAATGAAGTCCAATCTACCCTAGCCGGTAAAAACAAATCTAAAAAGGGGAGAGGTAAGAATATGGAGGGAAAAAATAATTCTCAAGTAGAGAAAACCAAACCTACCCCTGTTGATGATCGAGATAAGCGCAAACCCCGATACCCTTGTCTTATCTGTGGTGATGGTCACTACATAAAGGATTGTCCATGACGTGTCGAGGTCACTAAGTTCTTTCAAGGAGCTCCAAAACCACCTGCACCAGCCATTTTGTCCCAACCCTTCCTGTCTCAACAACAGGCTAATTTGGTCATTCATGCCCAACCCTCCTCTTCTACTACATCATATGTTTTGATGTGTACTGGTGATTCTAAGCAGAGCAACGTTGCACTCACTACTCGATCCAAAGATTATTCTCCCTCTAAAGAGAAGGTTCATGATCTACCACCTTCTTCGGTTCAACCCTCTCTCGCGACTCCACCTACCAACGGTCCTCTTCATCTCAAACGACCGAGCCTCAACACAGTTCTGTGACCCCCCTCAAAGGGAATCATTCGAAAATCAAATTTCAATCCTCATGATCGTGCGGCCCAAAACTACAAGATTGTTGAAGATCTGGCCCAAGCACCTTCTGCGATGTCATCCCTCGAAGTCCTTCAAAGTTGTCCTTCACAACGGAAGGCACTATTGAAAGCTATCGGTGGAACTGAACCGACAGATATGGATTTAATAATCTTTGACTTGGAAGATCACATTCCAAGGTTACCCCCTCAACTCGCATTCTAGATCTAAGTGATTGTCTCTAACAAAAACATTTGTCAAACTGTTATCGATGAGGGTGCCTCAACCTGTGTTATGTCTCTTGCTTGCTAGAAAGCCATTGTCTCTCCTTCTTTGAATGAATCCTAGAACAATCTTAAAGCCTTCAACGGATCTGATTTTAATCTCTATGGTGTCCTTCCTTCGTTGCCCATCACATTAGAAGGAAAGACGGTCCAAGTTGAAGTGGAAGTCTTTGACGCTCCCCTTGATTATAATCTTATGCTTGGCCACAGCTGGATCAATTCCATGCGCGCAGTTGTGTCGAACATTTTCCGTGTGGTACGTTTCCCACATCAAGGTAAGGTTGTCACTATCAACCAACTAGCCTTCTTCAATTTCGATACCCGTACTAGAAACATACCGTTTATCGTTAAAACCCCACCGGGTTATGAGAACGTCGGTGTAGGCCTTCTCAAGGACTCTTCGTTAATGGGTACTTTCCCCATTCCACCACCCGATGTTCCATGCTCATGTATTGTTTCCATCAACATGATCTCCACCTTACCTCACGAACTTCCTACGTCTCACGACCCCTGGATAGTACCTGACCCTGGAGATCATCTTCGTTATGGCGACGCAATGCCATTAAGTCCGATCAAATCCGCCTATCAGACCATTCAATCGACAACACCTTCTACCCCCTCTCTTGGTGAGTTGTCTCCCGATCCTTTTCGTCTTATTTTTCCCACTGACGAGATGATGATGTCCATCATGGAGGACACCCCTTGGGATGATGGGCATCATCTTTCCATCCTCTTTCTGGAGGAACATACCCTTGAGAACTACCAACAAATTTTGACCCCGTCGACCATTGTCATCATATCGATTGTTCCCGATTCTGTAGATGATGTGTTTTCCAAAGGGAACTTAAGAAATATCTCACCCACTATTCCCCTTGACATATCTGTCAAACCTAGGATTGTCGAAAATGTCCATATTGGAGCTTCGTGTTCTTCTGACGAAATCGTCACCTACACATCCTTATTCAAATAATTTTGTGACATCTTTGCCTAGAGTTACGAAGAAATGTCGGGTATCGACCTTGATATTGTGATACATGAGATAAAGACATACCCCAACGCTAAACCTATTCGGCAATGCCTTCGTCCAGTTCACCCACATAAAGAGGTTGCTATCAAGATTGAAGTCGAGAAACTTTTGGAAGCTGGCTTTATTTATCTGGTGGCTCTCACAGACTGGGTTTCCAATCTTATCCCGATTGACAAGAAACAAGGCACCATTCGTGTATGCGTTGATTATAGGGATATCAAAAAAGATTGTCCCAAAGACAACTTTCCTACCCCCTTCGACGATCAGATTATCGATGATTGTGATGGAAGTGAAATCGTCTGTCTCATGGATGGTTTCTCCGGGCATAATAAAATCAACATTGTTCCCGAGGATCAACATAAGACTGCCTTTATTTGTCCTTGGGGTACTTTTGCCTATCGGAAACTTCCTTTCGGTCTCAATAACATTGGCGCAACTTTTCAATGCACTGTGTCTTATGCTTTCCATGATATCAAGCACATCGTTCAACCATATTTGGATGATTTACTCGCTCACTCAATGTGCCGAGTCGATCATCCAACCCACCTCCGGGCCATTTTCGTTTATTTTCGGTTCTACCGTATACGTTTAAATCCTCATAAGTGTGTTTTCTATGTGGAATCCAGTCGCCTTCTCAGTTTTATCGTTTCGCGTCAAGGGATTCGGGTGGATACTTTAAAGATTGAGGTGATCCTTAATCTCCCTCCTCCTTCTACACTTTGCCAGTTACAAAGTTTGCAGAGGAAAGAAAACTTTCTTCATCATTTTATCCCAAATTACGCCGAGATAACTCATGGATTTACGCGGCTACTAAAAAAGGGTTCAGAGTTCGTCTGGGATACCATTTCCAACAATGCTTTCGAAGCTTTGAAGTTGTCCCTAACACGTGCCCCGCTTCTCTTTCCCCCTGATTACAGTTGCGATTATTTCCTCTATCTTGCTGCCTCGGATTATACCATTGGTATGGTTCTCGTCCAAGAGGATGATGCTAATGACAAATATGTTATCTACTACTTGAGTTGAAGTCTAACGCCTACTAAAATCAAGTATTTACATGTCGAAAAACTGGCCTTGGCTGCCGTCCAAGCCATCCAACGCTTCCAGCACTACATCCTCTCATGCAAGACTATAGTGATTTCTCACTGCAACCCTATGCAACACATTCTTACTCATCAATTGCTAGGGGAAAAATACTCCAAATGAATTGTGATTCTCCAGCATTTTGGCTTGGAATTCGAACACGCCAAGTCGAAGAATTCCTTAGTTTTTGCTGAGTTGATATGCGACTTTCCCCATTCTGTAATGGAAAATGTAGCAATGGATTCATTACCCGATGAATCTCTTTTCCTTATCAGCACATATGATCTTTGGTATGGGGATATCATTATATATCTCGAAACCCATAATTTCCTGCCAACTTTGTCTAGTACTGACTGACGTCGCATACGTTATCAAGCCCATCAATATATTATCCTTAGGGATACTCTTTATTGTCGGGGGATTGAATCTGTTTTTCGACATTGTCTAATGTTTGACAAAGCTGAGAAAGCTCTAAATGACTGCCATTCCGGAGCATGTGGTGGTCATATGTTTGGGTATGCTACTGCCCAAAAGATCTTATGAGTAGGGTATTTTTGTCCTTCTTTGTTTAATGATTGCATAATCGTTGTTCAGAAATGCCATGCTTGCCAGACCTATAATCAGAAAATATGGTCACATCCCTCTCCTCTTCACCCTCTGGTCTCAGTTGGTCCCTTTGCTAAATGGGGCATCGATTTCATGACATGTCACCCTCACTCGGCTAGGGGGCATGGTTACATTATTGTAGCCATTGATTACTTTACGAAATGGGCTGAAGCGATGCCGACATTTGATAACACTAGAAAGACCACAACATTATTCATTTTTAATCACATCATAGTTCATTTTGGTGTTCCCTAAGTTATCGTCACTGATCATGGTAGCCACTTCAGAAACTTCATGATGTCCGAACTTACTGAAAAGTTGGGTCTTCGCCATGATAACTCAACGCCCTATTACCCACAAGCCAATGGCCAGGTCGAAGCAATTAACAAAGTTCTCATAACTATGCTCCGACGTATGATAGGGATTCACAAAACAAGTTGGCACAGAATGTTGTTTTCGACATTGTGGGCTTATTGGACATCCGTCAAGTATGCTACTAGGTTTACACCTTTCCGGTTAGTCTATGGTTTGGAAGCTATTCTCCCAATTGAATGCGAGGTACCCTCTTTGAAACTAGCCGTTGAAATCCTACCAAACACTTCTGCTGAGGAAGAACATCTATTGTATCTTATGAGATTAGACGAAACTCGACGCGATGCTACCCTAGTTATAGAAGCTCAGAAGAAATGTGTCAAGGCCCAATACGATAAACATGTCAGGCCTCGCGTTTTCTCCGAAGGAGATCTTGTTCTCCTCTATGATCAAGATCGAGATATGCTAGGAGCTGGAAAATTCGAAGCCATGTGGCGAGGTCCTTATATCGTTCGACGAGTTTTGGAAAAAGGAGCTTATGAGTTAGTAGATTACGATGGTATCCC
>ML778367.1:459698-503682 GCA_009831015.1 Picea engelmannii | reverse complement strand
AATTACTATGCATAAAATCATCTGTGCACGATTACTTGTATTTTTATTGTATCATACTTCTTGTGTGGTATTATAGCTTGCTTTTGTCGTTATCCAGTCTTTTCCCTTATGTGACATTGTGTTTGATTTCCAGATGTCGGAGTCTTCGCTACCTTATATTGGCTTCGTTGATGGTGCTAGCCGTAGTGCTCAGAACCTTGCTTCCATTGCATGGGCAATTTACGCCCCTACAAACAAACTTGTCTCCTTACGAGGTGTGTGTCTTGGCCGTGCAACCAACAACATTGTAGAGTATAAAGTCGTTATTGAATTATTGGCTGATGCTATCTCACTTGGAATCCGTCATTTGTTTGTGCGACTCGATTCGCAGCTGGTAGTACTACAGTTAGGTAATGTATACACTATTCGAAGTCATACTTTGTTACAGGTGTACTTGCGAATTCGCCTCTTGGAACATTACTTTGATTACATTGAATATCAACATATTCCTAGATGTCTAAATACATTAACATATGCATTGGCTAAATATGTATTAGACAAACATTTGGATCATTTATAAATCAATCACATCAATTTTCACACAATACAAGGTAAACCGATAGAAGTCGTCTGTATATATATAACGATCAAAAGAGTTTTTTACAAAAAGTTTCTCCGAAGACCAAAATGTCAAAATCTGAAGCTCATAGCTTCTACAAAGTGATGTCATGGATGACGTTCATGGTAACACATGAGTGCCCGGGCAACTCTATGGAGCAGTCGATTCATGGACCCTGACACTCCTACTGTGTGATGTTGATCGCGTCGTAGAACCTCTTCAAGAGGCATGTCTGGAATATTTGCGGTTAGGCCCTCTAGGTTTTGTTCTACTACTTGATAATCCTCGACATATTGTGGCACTGGCGCCACCTCTCCTCGCCGTTGAATGAGAGAAGTACCAGGAGGTTGGTAAGGTCCAACATCTGTGTCATCATCAATGATTTTGTATTTAGTCTTTGGACGAACATATAAAACAAAAACATTTGAATATGAAAAATTCACAAAAACATTTAAACAGGAAAAAATGTGTGTACTTCTTACCAAGTTCCCCCCACTAAGAATCCTCTGGTAGTACTAAGTCTAGATCTCCTTGGAATCCAATCCAGCATAAGCATAGTCATCAACCATCAACATCTGTGGTTGAATCCAGTTGAAGAAGGTATCATCATACTTGATGATTGGTCCAGCTACATGTCGGGCCATGAGCCGACACCATCTCAGCATTCTTGGATCCCTGGGAGCCAGTAAATTCCACTCAACCTGTAGTCTCAGTAATGGAACCCTCTCAAGGAAGGAAACTGACAAATATCTGTACCCAAATTTCTTCAGGTCGCCTCATCTGCATTTGGTCAACTGCTTTTTCATACTACAAAGCATTGTATCTGCCCAGTTGAAAACCCGAGGTTCAGTACACTCAATAGAATACTAGAAGTAACTCTGTAATGCCATGTGAGGAGCATAACTCCCAACCATATGAGCTATGGTGAATAGGATAGTACAAAGGGTCAAATCCCGTACCCCCCAAATAGCTACTTTCCCTTTCTTCCTCTCTGCCTCGGGAACACAGTGTAAACGACATTACTCACTCATGGGCAGCCCACCACCTCTACCACCAGTCAGGCTCACATGGTACCCCCATCATGACAGTCCAGTCAAGAAGAAAATGTCCTCAATATCTAAGGACAGTGTGTGGACCCCCACATGAAATACCTGTTGATCGGGATCCCACATACGCACAAGGTACTCTAATAACCTAACTTGGGCCCTCATGCCTAGGATACGAAAGTACTTTAGGAGGCCACGGTTTCTTAAATTAGTAATAGTGGGAGGATGATTTCTAGCAATGGCATTGTCTTCTTCATGCTCCCTTTCGCGCCATTCAAGAACCATTTTGATGGCCAATTACCTACATAAGAAGCACAAAAAGAGGATTAGCAACTCTATTCATGAATTGGTTCATTTTTATTGAGTAAAATCTTAAAAACAAATTGTGCTTTGCGGTTCTCGCAGGCTACTGTAGGTTCACCTGCAAGAATCACCCATTCTCGCAGGTCCCGTGTAGCCCACCTGTGAGAATGACTGAGCGCAAGTAGGGTTCATAAAATCAACTCAAAAATGAATTTTTAACCAATTAAAACGCAAAATTAAACCATGAAAGAGTAGAGGACAAAGAGCCTACCTCACTGTTGTTGACGGCTTGATGAATGGATGCTCATAACTCCTGCAATCTGACGCCGAACTTCGAGGGTAAAAGAGGGGTTTTTGAGCTCAAATAGTGGAAAAGTGAAAATGATATGGTAAAAAAGAGTTTTACTCCTTTATATTTACTTTTACCATGTTATTTGGTTTTTTAATAATTATTTATTTATTAAACCCTAATCCCAAATGTCCTTTTGAGTGTAACTTTTGCAGGCGTAACAACTTTGATGGTCATATACAGGGATGCAGACATATTTTTTCTTTGTCATCGTGTGTTTTGATTATTTTCTATGGTTTTTGTATAAAACCTCGAGCGTGGTCTTTGTCCGTTCTCGTGCTTGAAAATACATGAGAACGTGATCGAGCATACTTTTATCACTTTTTCGAGCTCAACAAGGTTATATGAAAAATGAACCCCCCTGGAGTCTTCTTTAAGCTCTTTTCAAACTCTCTAAACATGAAAAGATAGCCGAGCGACCTTGCTATTTTCACGCTCAATAAAGTATTTGAAGAAAGCATCTAGTGAGCAATAATTTATGTCTTTTTTGGTCTCATTGGACTATTTTACGAAAAAGGAACTGAGAGAGTTCTCTTTTAAGTGTTTTTCCAAACTCTATAATCATGAAAAACCTTCGAGTTTTCTATCTTTGGACTCGTTAAACAAATATCGACAGACCCGTCATGGGACCAAACCACTCCTTCTTAGGGTTCGTTAAACATACTCCGAAGGACTTATCTGAAGGATAAGCTTATATCAACAAGCATATGTTATCCTCCTCAAACTTGTGTAAAAATAAAGAGGTACTTGCCAAAAATGGTGGGGGAAAATTTGGGAAAGGGATATGTTTTCGTCTTCGTATTGATTGGCAGTAAGTGTCACTCTTGAACATGACACCCCCTATTCATCATTTGAAGCTGGTTTGGGAAATCCATTTGTCTCTCATTCGATTTGTTACAAGGTCATTCCCTGTGTCGTCTTTGAGTCAATGCTGCCAAATCATTGGTCGTGTCATTCATATGTTTAAGAAAAGTCCATCTGAAACCTCTATTGAGTCGGCCATCTGTAGTTGTCCATTCTCTCTGTGTCGACCTTCCCTGTGTCCAGTTCAATTTACATCATACTCTGTTTCACCTTCAAAATCTATTACTTATTTCATGTCATTGATGGGGGATACATCAAGGCCCTCCTGTGACGAGTTTTGTTCCGTCGACTTTAGCTCATCATCCAGAATCAAGACTTAGAAATTCTTTGGTACCTTGGAGCTTGCATGCCTCAATGGCAGGTTTCCTCGCTTTCGACAGTGGGTTTACATCATTGACCCCTGATCGAGAGATTTCATCAGATGTTCAACTTTAACTAATTCATTCACACTCGATGGATTGTATTAGAGTACCTTGGGAGTTATTGACATCAATGGTGATTCCCCTTGCACTTGTTAATGGTTTCATCAATGATCGGTAATCAAGTGGTTTCTGCCATGTTCGACTTCAACACATGTAATCACATGGTTAGATTTGTACTTTTGGGCAACGAGATTGAAGACCCTGAATAACATATTTTTGTTCAGGTTGCGATGGAGTATGTATAATCTGCAACACATAGATCCACTGTGTATGTCTTGTGGCTATGTCGTCTAAATTTGAATTTTCTCGCATAGATCCACAGTGTATTTCTGGTGGCTATGCTGTATTTTGATGGCATGGATCCATAGTGTATGATTGGTGGCCATGACCTATGTCTACGATGTCATCCATCTATGATATGAGTATGGGAATGCCTACCTCATAATTGGTATATATGATATTCTGCAGATGCTTGGTTGTTTGCAGGTTTTTGATTAGGTGTGCTCCTTGTTTTCGATACACACATGCAGCTTACAAAGTCTTTCAGCTGTCGCTGATTCCAACCTCATACTTTGGGGGGCATTCTATTACCCATGATTTTAGTCATCATGATGGTGTATTAATGATGGTGTACTCAGGCTCTTCATAAGAACTTTTTCCTGAGATAAGTTACTTTCATCTCTTCCCAGAAAACTCACTTTTGAAGAAGGTTCGCAGGCTGCTAATATATTAGGGTGCGAGAATGACCCATTCTCACAGGCTGCATTAAGCCAAGGTGCGAACTTCTCACACTGTGTTGAATAGCCAGGGTGCAAACTCTTCCTAAAGCATGGAAAAAGATGAATTCTCGATGTTTCTAGAAGGGAATCTTCTAGAAGAATGGGTTGGCATTCGAATGGTTATCCTTGTATTGGATTCCCTGATATTGTGGGATCATTGTTATCCAAGTAACTATCTCATTCTCTCCTATATATTGAGGGAATTCTCATGGAAAAGGTTAAGCAAGATTCATTGGAGAATTGGTGAAAGAATTGTGTGAAGGACTTAGCTTGAATAGTAGCTTGGAGACTCTATCAAGTCTATCAAGAGGTTTTGATCTTCTTCATACAAGGATTGAGAAAGTCTGTGTATTGGAGCCAAGAGCCATCGAAAGGAAGCTTGCGACATCAAGGAAACCAGGTTGTAATATTCACTTTCAATTAATATGATACAGTGGCATGTCCCTTTCCCATAAAGCTATTCTCACTTTATTGTGTAATTCCTTGATCATATACATAAGTTGACAGTTGAATATATTTAGCTATCTTCACTTTGGTTGGTTTGTGTTGTCTTGGTCTTGACCTCACGAGAGAACCGGAGTGAAGCGGGAGCAACAAGAACCCTAGGAAGAGATATTAAGGTATGTTACTTGTTCCTTCCTATTAGCTAATTCAATGGTCAAAACTTAGGAAAAGAGTCATGTCCTGTCCTGTTTTGTTCTAGATCCAGGTGGAGCTAGGGAGATCTATTAGTGTCCGCACCTATCGATTAGTCCGATAACACCTGACAAGACCAAGTCTATCATGGAGTGGCCTACCCCAAAGGACATTTCAGATATCAGATCCTTTATGGGCTTAGCAGGATACTACAGGAGTTTTATAAAAGGATTCTCCAAGATTGGTTGTCCAATCACTGCCCTCGAGAAGAAGGGTGCTAAATTCACGTGGACACAAGAATGTGAAGAAATATTTCAATCCCTAAAAAATTTATTGACCCACACACCTGTGCTGAAGATCACTGATCCCGAAGATGACTTCCTCATGTGCACAAATGCCTGCAAGGATGGGCTCGGATGAGTCCTTATGCAAGGAGGAAGTGTAGTCTGCTATGAATCCCGAAAATTGAATGAGCATGAAGTCAACTATGTGACTCATGACCTAGAGATTTCCTCCATAGTGCACGCCTTAAAAATGTGGAGACATTACCTCCTGGGAAGAAAATTTGTGCTTATGACAGACCACTGTGGATTGCGATATCTGTTTGACCAAGCAAAGCTCAATGCCAGACAAGCTAGGTGGATGGCCCTCCTTAGTGAGTTTGATTTTGAAATCAAACATGTTAAAGGAAAGGAAAATAAGGTGGTTGATGCCCTTAGCAGAAGTATGAAAACAATTCATCTGGCAGCGGTGAGCACCTGCGAGACGAATGTTAAGGAAAGAGTCAGGAATGCACAAGAAACATACAAATTCTTCCAGACCATGACCTCGTACCTAGAGCAAGAACCCACAGGAATAAAGTATGAAGGCTACCAGATGATAGATGGAGGTATTCTAACTTACAAAAATAGATTGTATATTCCAAAATGTGATGACTTGAAGAGGTTCATAATGGATGAACTACATAAAACACCATATACTGGTCATCTCGGATACCAGAAGATGATCACAGCCACCAGGAAACAATTCTATTGGCATGGATTGAAGAAAGACATAGCTGAGTAATTAGCCAAATGCATAGAATTCCAGTAGGTTAAAGCAAAACACTGACACCGAGTAGGATTATTACAACCTCTACCAATCCCGTAATGGAAGTGGGAAACCATTTCCATGAACTTCATCAACGGATTACCAACATCGACCAAACATAATGACGCCATCATGGTAGTGGTGGATAAATTGAGCAAGTCTGCCCATTTTATCCCTGTCAAATCGACTTGCAAGGCAATATATATCGCCAACATACTCATGAAGGAGATATTCATACTACATGGTATGCCTAAAGAGATCATTTCTAACAGAGACATGAAATTTACTTCCAACTTTTGGAAATCCTTGATGGCTGTTCTAGAGACCAAATTATTGTTTAGCACTACCTATCATCCTCAAACCGATGAACAGATGAAAAGAGTGAACCAAATATCGGAAGACATGCTAAGAATTCATGTAATGCATCAACCCAAGAAGTGGGAAGATTACCTACCACTGGTGGAATTTGCCTACAATAACGACTACCAAGAATCCCTGAAGATGAGTCCCTTTGAAGTCCTCTATGGTAGACCGTGCAACACCCTAGTCAGTTGGAGCAACCCAATAAACATAATTACTATTGGACCCAACATGTTGAAAGAAATGGAACAACAAGTAACTCAGATCAAACAAAATATAAAGGTCGCTCAAGACAGACAAAAAAGTTACGCCGACCAAAAGAGAACTCCAAGAGAATTCAAGACCTAAGACCACGTATATCTCATAGTTAGGCCTAGGAAGAGTTCCTCGAGGATGGGAGCTTGTGCCAAGTTGGCACCTCGATATTGTGGACCCTTTGAAGTTCTAAATAGAGTGGGACCCGTAGCCTATAGGCTAGCACTTCCTCCCATAGTAAAAGCACATAATGTTTTCCATGTTTCATTATTGTAGAAATATGTACATGATTCTAATCATATAATTGAATGGTCTATGATCCAGGTGGAACCGAAGGGAGAATTACTGCCAAAACCTCAATGCATACTGGACAGAAAGGAAACCCCACTCAAGAACCAAACCACTGCATAGGTCAAGGTGCACTGGAAACATTTTGGCCTAGATGAGGCTATGTGGGAAATGGAAGATGCAATGAAACAAGCATATCCAATTTTGTTTACTTCTGTACATACACATCATATTGATAGATAGAACATCGAGGATGATGTTCCTTTAAGGGGGAGGGAATTGTAACACCGTATTTCAGCCAGTCTGTAAAAATAACTATATTGGCCAAGAACTATGGCAAACTCAAATATGTGAATGTTTGATTTGACAAACCTTTGCATAAAAGGTCGATGAATGTAAATTATGTTATGGATATGTGTTGCATGACTGCTGGGAGAGGGATGTGCTAAAAGAGACCACGATGGCTAATGAGAGGTGGTGGAAGGGACCTAGAATGGTTGCGTTAAATTCCACTGAGCCAGTATCGTACTGGTTTGTACTTGCTCACAAACTGAAGCAACTCTCTGATCCTGGAATGGATTTCCCATCAAATTGGTAGGTGGGGAGGCTCCTTGAGAGTTAATTAGGGGATGGGGGTGAACCGCCCATCCGTAACAACCCTCAGACCTGAACACAGACAACAGATTTCGCTCCACATGCAACCTTGCAGACATAAATTGGAAAGAGAGGAAATGTGGTAGGAAAAAATAGAGCAGTGCATGCAACGGGGATCGTGAAAGAGACTGGAGAAACCTTGGAAACGCAGGGAGTTCTGAATACTAGGAGAAGGAGAGTAACCTTCATCCTGGATT
Source organism: Picea engelmannii (assembly GCA_009831015.1). Classification (NCBI taxonomy): domain Eukaryota; kingdom Viridiplantae; phylum Streptophyta; class Pinopsida; order Pinales; family Pinaceae; genus Picea; species Picea engelmannii. Next base: position 495,842 of record ML778367.1, on the reverse strand, counting down.
ATTTTCCTACATCAGGAGAAGTAGAGTAACCTTCGTCCTTGATTTCTGTTGAGCTGGAAGTAGGAGACTGGACCTCAAAGCATCGTGGTCTAGCTCAGGGGTGGCTAGTGGTAAATCCGTTTGGAGTCACTGAGCCTATGGTTGGGTGGAAATGAGCACCCCTCTTAGCAGTTGCATCATGCATGGTAGAACTGATAAGTATTTTATACCTTGTATTTTGAACTGAATATCATGAATACATGCTTATGTTTATATGCCCATAATAATTTTTGTGTAGAATGATTGACTGGTGTGTTAACTGGAAATAATGGATTCATGTGTATACGTACATGCCATAGTTGGTTTCTGTACAAAGGATTAAGTTTGGGGCATGAATTCTCCCCACTGAGAATCGTCTTGTTTTCTTAACTCTCATAATGTTCCTGGAAGGCTCCTCAAGAGTACTCTTCCCTGGGGATTACCCCATAAACCTTGGAACCGTGTCGAACCTTTACCCAGAGACTTGACTAAGATTTGGGACGATTGCCCAAGAACCGTCTGAAGTTTCATCTGATCTGGGTATGGAAACCTTATGCAAGGAAGGATAGCTCTCTAAGGTCTTAGAGTCGTGGGAGTTTGAAGCCCCGAGAAGTTGAATTTCGTGATTCAATCTCAGAAGGGATAGCGAGCCCAATTAGAGAAAGAGAGAATACCCTATCATTCGGTAGACGAATGGTCGAAATCCTTTCGGGAATACCCCAAATCTATCGAGACTGGTGGATCTAGAGAAGGAGCGCAGGCATTAACACCTCTACCCTTTCATCCTTTGCATGTAGCGATGGGATCCCGGACCGTAGATTTAAGGATCTGATGGAGCCCTATTGACCATCGATCTTAGCCTTTGTATAGGCAAGAGAGTAGCATTTACCTTACTCGTGACTTGGAGTGGTCAAGGGTAGGGCTGCATGAACTCATGATTCATGAAATTGCGACGTGATCATGACCGTTGGATCCAAGGCATGGGAGAACCGTTGGATCAAAACTTTCATGGTTATCGCCTATCGGGGGTTCGGAACTTGAGGGATTTTCTTTTTTATTGTAGAAGTCATGAAGTGCCGAGCACCGAGGGCTTGTGAAAAAACATGACCCATATGTAAGTGGGGACTGCGTGGTTGACAGGTGGCATAAAAACAAGCACCCAGAGAAAGGTGGAAACGGGTGGTAGGTGATGGACACATGTCGCCTGGGGAGGAGTCAACCCATTGTCGACTTATCATATCTCAAGAACTCGTGAAGGAGGAGCATGAGGGCTCAACACTCCAACTCATGAAGTCACGAGATGCGAGTAGCGCTAGTATTTAGCCTAGGAAGTGGGTGACCGGTGGTGCACACGTGTCACACTGGGAAAGAGTCAACCCACTGTTGACTTATCGTGGCTCAGGGTTTCATAGGATCAAGAAGCTACACCTTGATTTCTAAGGCTGTGAAATGCCGAGATTCGAGGTCTTGTGCGACAGGAGAAGACAACACAGCTCGTGAGCAGAGTATAGCGGGGTTGACAAGTGGCATGTGTGCGTCACTTTAGCAGTGTCCACGCAACATTGACCTCTTGCGTCTCGTGGATTCACGAAGGAGGAGCACGAGAGATCAACAACTCAACTAGCAATGTTGCTAGTGGTGATAGTGTTTTTCCTAGCCTACTGTTACATGTAGCAAGCGCTAGTGAGGAGGGAGCCATACCCATATAGTATCTCGGGTATCGGTGTTTGGAGAAAGGGGAGTCAAGAGTCTTGATTCCTGACTCATGAGTTGCGAAATTTTCTTGCGCTAAGGCCAGCTTGTGGTCATTTGGAGGAGGATAAGGGAAGAGAGGGTCTACGCTAGGCCCCATAGAAGTCTCAAGGATTCTGTTTCTCGAAGAAAAATATGAAAAATCTAAGTTGTTGTAATGGGTGTGTGACACCTTTGGCTTGTGTAATGCCCCTTCCACCTTCCAAAGCCTCATGAATAATGTCTTCCGTCCTTTTCTCCATCATTTTGTCTTAGTTTTGTTTGATGATATCTGCATCTATAGAAAGACCTGGACAAAACATCTTTCTCATGTGGATTGAGTTCTCCATCTACTCTCTCAACACCAACTCTTCCTGAAATAGTCTAAATGTGCTTTTGGTGCCTCAAAAGTAGAGTACTTGGGTCATCTGGTTGGCAAGGATGACGTTAGGGTGGATCCTAAAAATATTGAAGCTATGCAAGACTAGCCTCACCCAAAGACTCTTAAAATCTTGCATGTATTTCTGGGCTTAACAAGTTATTATTGCAAGTTTGTTAAGAATTATGAAAATATTGCAGCACCTGTCACTGCTCTCCTTAAAAAGAACTCTTTCACTTGGACTCCAACTACCGCTCAATATTTTCAAACCTTGAAGATGGCCATGTGCACCACTCCAGTCCTGGCCCTTCCTGATTTCACAAAGACCTTTGTCTTGGAATGTGATGCTTCAGGGAAATGAATTGGTGATGTCCTTATGCAAGAGGGTCGGCCTTTGGCCTTTACCAGCAAGCAACTATCTGAAATGAATATGGAAAAATCTATCTATGAAAAGGAAATGTTGTCTATTCTACATGTTGTTGATTTGTGGCACCCTTATCTATTAGGGCAACACTTCCAAATTAAGACAGACCATCAAAGCCTCAAGTATTTTTTGGAACAATGCATTTCCTCCCCGGAGCAACAAAGATGGGTAACTAAGTTATTCCGCTATGATTATGAGATCATTTACAAGAAAGGAAAATAAAATGTGGTTGCGGATGCACTTTCTCGCAAATTTGAAGATGAAGAATCCCTTTTTTCTCTTTCCTTCATTGTACCATATTGGCTCCAAGATGTTTGCCAGGAATGGCTACAAGATCCCAAAAGTTCGCAGCTAATCCAAAAATTGCAATCCAGTGCTCCATCTTCCCCAGGGTACTCTTGGCTCAATGATGAGCTTCGATACAAAGGCCATTTGTATTTAAGTAAACAATCAAAACTTAAATCTACGGTACTTTCGGAGCTTCATGCTACACCGACAACGAGGCACTCTGGGTTCACCAAAACCTATGACAGGGTCAAACGTTCTTTTTTTCTGGGATGGTATGAAATAGGAAATTCGTAATTTTGTCGCCGAATGTGATGTGTGTCAACGCAACAAGGGAGAAACAGTCAAATCTCTGGTCACACTACAACCGCACCCGATTCCAGCTGCTATTTGGAAGGACATCTCTATTGATTTTATTACAGGCTTACCCAAATCGGGAAATAAATCAGCCATCATGGTGGTTGTTGATCACCTTTCCAGGTATTCTCATTTATTCACTCTTCGACAGCCATTTACAACATCCATAGTGGCTCAAATTTTCATGGATCAAGTATTCAAGCTCCATGGTGTGCCACACTCTATTTTTTCTGATCGCGACCCAACTTTCACAAGCAATTTTTGGCAAGAGTTGTTCAAGCTACAAGGAACCCAATTGCATATCAGTATAGCTTATCATCCCCAGACTGATGGCCAAACAGAAGTTTTCAACAAGTGTTTGGAAACATATTTGAGGTTTTTTTCCTCGGAAAAGAAAAATCAGTGGGCTCAATGGTTACCGCTAGTTGAATGGTGGCACGACACTTCATACCATACAACTACATGCATGACTCCTTTTGAAGCAGTATATGGACAGAAGCCACCTTCAGTTCTCTCATACTTACCTAGTGTCTCAAAGGTCCAGGCGGTTGACCAAACACTTATAGTTCGAGAGGATATTCTCGATACCTTCAAAGAGAATTTGGTCATGGCATAGAATTGCATGAATCAACAAGCAGATCAAGGTCTCTCTGGACATCAATTTGAAGAAGGGGATCATGTCTTTCTTTGTCTGCAACCTTACAAGAAACATTCCCTCAAGGCCGAGCATTGTCAGAAGCTAGCACCCAAATTTTACGGTCCTTATATGGTTCTCAAGTGTGTGGGACAGGTGGCCTATCAGTTAGTTTTGCCTAGTCATTCGAAGCTACATCATGTTTTTCATGTTTCCTGCTTAAAGAAGGTGATCAGAACTAAGTGCGAAATTCAAACCAACCTTCCCGAGTTAGCTAAAGAAGGATCCATTTGGCTACATCCACAAGTAGTTTTGGACTAGCATGAGCGTCGCTTGCATCAAAGAACCATCAAGGAAGTGTTAATCCAGTGGAAAGATACAACTCTAGTAGATGCCACTTGGGAACCAACTACCATTCTGCAGCGATTTCCACATCTCAAGCCTCGAGGACAAGGTTGTTTTTAAGGGGGAGGACATGTTAGGGTCCTAACCTGCACATAGGTAGAAAAATATATTCGGATGTAATAAAGGTCAATATTAATAAGGCCTTGCAATAAAATAGAATAAGTTGAATGTAAGAAGACCTGATAGAAGCTTCTGCTTCTAGAAGGATCTTCCTCTAGATGCTTCTTTTGATAGACACATTTATTATAAATAGGATTCGAGGGTATGAGAACCCTTGGACATTATTGTAAAAGAGCTCTTCTTGACTAGCGGTTTCCTCGTCGAAGAGGCCCGTAAACATTGCTCTCAGAATCAAAGTGCTATTTCTGTTGTTATTCTTATATCATTTCAATGTTATTGTGGTGATTATTCTGGTTATATTTTTGTTATTCTGCCATTTCTAAAATTTTATTTTTGTTCTGCATATTTTTTATATCTGGTATATTACACAGCCAAAGAACTTTGGGATAAGTTACATGACATATATTCTTCACCCATCACATATTCATAAGATGCCAAAGAAGATGCAGGTATAAATCAATAAGAAATATGTTCACCATGTCAAACATATTCAGAAGATGAAGAGTATATAATCAACAAAGGTATGTTGTTTTTCTTTAATTGTGAAAAATGTGGACAGCTTGAAATAAAATGCCATGAAGGAAATGAGATAGAAAAACAAATTGAAAAAAGAAGACAATTATGAGGCAAAATTGATTAGTGCTTTAGATGAACTAAGAAAAGAAAACAAGTCACTCAAGAAAGAATTGATGAAACAAAAGGAAAGTGTTCACATTTTTGAAGAAGCCCAACAGGTCATTGAGAACTTAAGAAATCAGCTAGAAGAAGCCAGAAAGATCAAAGAAAATCTTGAATATAAAAATAAGTGTTTCGAAGCCAACATAGCAACAAAGAAGGAAGAAGCAGAAATGAGAGAGAAGATATTGACAGATCATCTTAAGGAAAGAACTAATGATCTAAAACAGCTTGAGTACGAGTTTGGTCAATAAGAAAAAGTACTTGAAGAAGAAATAATTGCATTAAAAATTCATCTTGAAGAAGCGAAGAGAACATAAGAAGTCATGAAGTATCATATATGAGAAAGTATGGATAAGAAAATAGGAAGAACAAGTGAACAAAGACCAGGTACCAGAGATCACAATATTGGAAATAAAACGAGATGAAGAAAATTCTACAGAGAAAAAGAAATATGTCAGATACATAAAGGTTTGGAAAATGACTAAAAGAAAGGAAGGATAGATAAATAAGGAACAAGTTCAATAGATTGTACTTTTAGGAATTGTAGTGAAAGATGGATCCATAGAAAGAAAGACAGAAGTCAGAGCTCAGAGAGATAATGAATCTACCAATGAAGATGATGATGAATACACATTAGAGTAGGAATTGTTCTGAGCCATTCGTCTTAGAGACTCCCAGGTAATATGAATATTAGACATGGGGAGTCTATGTGATAGCTGTGACAAACCAAAGAACCATCATTCGAACAACTTGCAGAGTTTGAGAAGACAAATTCAAAGCAGTGAGTTAGTAGAAGTACAATTTGATAGATTAATCAAGACTTCATGATAGTATAGTGATAAATTGGTCAATATTATGGACAATTGTGCAAATAGAGTCTTGGAAAGTATGGATAGAGATTTATCATATGCAAAGGTAAATTCTTGGAGAGAGAGCATAGAGACATGTTTCCAAGGGGAGTGATTTTCACAAGGGAATAATGAGCGATACAACTTCAGAGTGATACCCTTTGTCAAAGGGGGAGATGTTATTCATATGAAGGGAGAGGGAGTCATCAGTGGCTTATAAACAAAAATAAAAATAAAAGGCATGTAGATAGGGGGAGCAACCCCTAAGGAGAGTTCAGTTAGGGGAAGAATCCCCAAAGGGAGATACCCTTTTCCATTGATGTCAAAGGGGGAGAGATAGAAACATTTATGAGGAGTAGAAGCATGAATGTTATCATGACTAAGTGTTACCATCAATGTTGGAGTTTCCATCAATTCCAAATGGGGAGATTGTCAGACAGTTGGATTAAGTTGATGGAAATTTGTTATGGATTTTTGGTTTTCATTGATTTCAACCATTGGAGAGTGATATTTTATATTTATGTCAACCCTTAGTGATTGATGTCAACCCTTGGAGAAAGTATGGTAGCAAATTCTGATAGCACAAAGGTTTGGGTAATGGATCCAAGGTTGTTTCATGTATAATGGTATGATTTTTAATATATTTGAAGGTAATACTATTCTATATGGATAGTACATGCCATTCCATTTCTGGTGGTATGTGGAACGTCACATAAGTCCTCACGGTTAGAGAGTTATGGCCATGAGAAGTTGGAGAACCCAGGTTTGGGTATTGGACCCAAGTTTGTTTGATAAATAATGGTATGAGTTTTGACATATTTGTAGGAAATACTATTCTATATGGAAATTACATGTCATTCCATTTCCATTGGTATGTGGAATGTCACATAACTCCTCACGATTAGGGAGTTATGACCATGTGAAGTTGGATAACCCTCATGAGTAATCTAGAAGCCACAAAAGGTCAAAGTAGTCAAAGTGGTTTAAGAGATTTTAGAAGGTAAATAATAAAGTGAAGTGATGAGTGTACTATAATTCAAAGTGAATACAAAATAATTTTTTTAAATAATAAAGTTAATGGAGAAATTAGAAGTGGGTTAACCCTAAAATAAGGAAAGTGGGTTAAGATAGTTAAAACATAACCCCTTGAGGAAGCTACATGGAAGTATAAACAAGAGGCAAGTATCTCTCATTTTAATCACACTTGAGCATATTGAATATCTACAGGTGACTAAGGTAATTAAAGGATATCTAATCCTAATTTCAAAGGGAAGGTGAAGTAAAGAAAGATGAAATTCAAGGGAGGATAAATTCTTTTGATGGTGCTTTCTAAGGTATGTTATTTACAGGTCATCTCACCATTTTCACAATAATGTTTTTTCTAGAATGATTGAGACCGTGAAATTGGGATTCCATTGAGGAAACATGTCCAAGTAGTTTTGATACAAATTTCAGCTTGTGGGTCATTGTATTTGTGGAGTTACACGACGTGGAAAATAGGGTTTGTGGCTAGTCCTGAAACTAGTCTAAAGTAGGTGTTTCTAGTAAAAACGTCATAACTTCTTCATAACAGATCCAAATTCAGTAAGAAAAAATGTATTGGTTAGCGTACAATGTTTTAGTATTCTGTGTACAATTTTCATATCCATATAACAAATATTTTGTGTGGGGAACTCTCTACAAGTTCTCTCTCTAGAATAAGCCAGAATTCAACAAGGTATGCCATTTTTTCTATAATTCCTTTTCTGAGAGGTTCCAAGTAGTGAAGTCTAGAGGAATTGCATAAAAGACACTAAAGAAAATTGTGTACCATTTTTAGATATTTATTCATTACATGTACATAGTTATGATTATTTCAAGTTAGGGTTGTTGACTAATCCAAAATTAGTCATGTGAGGCTAAAGTAAAGTTTGATGAAAATGATAGTCTCTTGTTGTTAAAGTTAAGGAAGGTTTGCAGGCATGTGATCTTATACACCAGGTCTATTACAGAGTTACAAATAAGATTTGGATGATGAAATTGGTGAGGGATTTTGGTTGAGGTACATGGTTGAGACAAGTAGTTGATGAGTTTTCGCATACATGAGGTGTATAGTCTATTATGTTGGTACATCGTGATGATTCATAGTTGATGATTATTTGATACATGATTGGTACATACTTGGTACATGGTTGGAGGCACTTGTTAGTAGTATTATTGACACATGGTTTATGGATAATGTAACATACTTGTATTGGTATATTATTAGAATAACATATTGATCTTGGTGATGATTACGAGTTGTTTTGTTATTCTTGGTTGATGCACATATTTGAGAGTTGTATTGGTTATTAATCTTGGTGAGTAGATCTAATTTGGTTGATAAGATTGATGAGACAGGTTGTTGTGACATGTTATTTGTATATTTTTGGTGCATGGTTGATGCACTTGTTCATGGTACAGGTTTAGAGAATTATATCTCACAATGATAGTGTGACAGTGGTTCCATCATTCTACTTCTATGTCAGGGTGGTTGGACGGGGCAAGGACAAGTGGTTGTATCCACCTTCTGATTGTAGCCAGAGAACATAGGGGGTTGTAACCTCCTTTTGATTGTAGCCAGAGAACATAGGGGGTTGTAACCTCCTTCTAGTTGTAGCCATAGAATTGGGGAGTTGGAGCTTCCCTCAGGTTGTAACCTGGGAAACTAGGGGGTTGGAGCCTCCTTTCAGTTGCAGCTGGAAAACAAAGGAAGTTGGTGTTTCCAATGAATGTAATTCTTAAAGACATATAAGAAAAATAATTGTGTAGTTTTCTCTCGATTTTGGGTTTCCACGTAAAAACACAGGTGTACTGTGTATGTGTATGATTGCTCATTTGCTCATTTCTTATTTATTCTGCAACTATTGGATGATAATTCTACATTGATATAAAACTTACATATTGTGGTTAAAAAGGATTCAATTTCTCTATTACTGATTCGCCCCCCCTCTCAGTAATCCAACACATAGCTCTTTATTTTTTCCTTATTTTTTCCATCGATTGAATTGCTTGGTCCCCTAAGTGATGCTGTAGACCAAGTATTTGAAATTTCCTTATATATTCCTTTCTATAATTTTCCATAGGAAATATGAAATGGATATGTGATACCATATTCATTTTATACTACCCTTTATTCTAATGAAAAGGAAAAATCTATAACATCCTTTTCTTTCACAAAATTGACTTTGGTGGACATGGTATTTCTCAGTGCCAATACTTCCACAGGTGGGTTGTATTCTTTAGCATTTTGATTCTCACAACAAATTGAATTCTTTGAGGATTATCCTTTTTCTTCCATGCCAACAAATTCTAGGCATTCGTGTTTGATTGTAGGTTTGAATATAAGGGGGTTTACAATCCCTTAACTTCTCTTGATTAGTCCTTGACCATTATTCCATTTTCCTTGTTAGTTTGGAGCCTATGCCTTTGGTAATATTTTCAAAATAGATTAAGAATGGTCATTGGAGGGTGAGCATATCAAGCTTGTCTTAGTCATGGTGTTGGATTTTGTGATAATAATATAAGGTGTTTACACTTCCTTAGTCTCTTGGATAGTGAAATGTAACTTCACCAATGCCTCCCCTATTTCTTTAAATTCTTTATAAAATTGAGCCATCATTTGATAAAGTCCATGTTATTTTTGATAATATAGTTATATTAGTTTCTCTCCTATTTTCAATCCTTGAACCTTGATATTATTCCACTCTACCATAAAAATGTGAGAGAGTATCAACATTCAACTAACATTTCCTTTAACAAAGGAAACCATTTGATAACAACCTCAAGATCCTCTTCTATATATGTTATCCTCTTTTCAAACCTCAGTATTTTCTCCAATTATTGATGCTCCTTTTGGATCTGCACCTTAATGGACCTTAGGTATTCCATCCTTTCCCTTTTTAGTTCTTTTCCCCAAGTGGATCTTTCTTTCTCATTGAAGTGTTTGAAACTTCTTCCAGGTTAAGGATTCAATTTCTCTCATACCATATTATCCATAAATGGTAGGCCCATGGTCCATTTTTCTCACCAACACAAATCTTCTATAGAATTAAAATTTTGATATCTCTATAATTCATAATAATGTTGAGATCATGCTTCTCAAGATGGATTCATAGCCACTAATGATTGTATTTCTTTATCTCTAGTCAAAATGTTTGGTTTAATTTCTTGTAGTACATGTGTGGATTCCCAACCAAGGAGTGATCCATTATGCTTGCAATTCCAATTAAATGAGAAGTCTAGTTATGCAAAAGAAAGTCAAGTGCAATGTATTAATTAACAATACACCTTCTCTTCAATATTCATATGGACAAAACTTGAGTTAGAGCATTTTCCTCCAAGTCATTAAGTGTCCATTACCATAATGACTGAAGTAATATATATGTTTTTTTACAAGTACATGGTTGGAAGAACTTATCATAACATATGAATGGTAGAATGTTGTAGCTCTTGGGTGATGACTATGAAATACTTGGTCAGTCAGTACAATTGCTATAGGTAATTAAAAAAAATTGGAGGCTTGAATAGACCGCATGATGGGTGAATTGGACTGATCCAATGTATAGGCTAAGGATTTTTTGATGTAGGTGAATCCCAAAATATCAAACAATACATAATGCAAATATAATGCTAGAATGAAGAATGTATGTTTGTATCATGCTATCTACTACAATTGGGTTTGTACAAATTATGATGCCAATCTAAGTTATTTATGGTGACTTTCACACTACATAGGCTATAGATCAAATTTAGTGATCAATCAATTGAAAGGTTTATCTATATATACCAATTATGATTGATATGGAATTGTGGAAACATTAATTAATCAATTTAAGTTAGAATTCAAGCTATAGAATATGGTTTTCTCAATAAACAAGTACATAATTAAACCCAATAATGCAAAAAACAAAATTAGCATTGGAATTATTAACAACAAAGAAGAATAAATTAACCAGATCAATACAATCACACAACAAATAACCACAACATAGACACAAATATTTCCATGGAAAACCAAATGAGAAAACCATCAATTTTGGCTTTCTTTTATGCTTAAGAATTAATACAGTTGGATCTACACACTCTCAATCAGGGATTTCATGTATTCTTACTCATTGGAGTTATTTTTACAAATTACATTAGATTAGAGACAATATTTTTTTACCATGGATAGGCTAAAAATACTCTTCATCATTTGATCCATGAACTTATTCATTCATTTTTTCTCCTCAATCATTTATGTTATTGCTCCCTTCTTCCAAAGTTTCCATTTTGCTTTGCATCTCTTGGGTTCCTTTTCCATCATGCAAGCATCCTCTATTGTAATGTTGTCTTGGAATGACAACCAAAAATTTGTTTATTTCATCTTCTTGTGGCCAAAATGATACCTTTGTAATTTGGCCTTCAAGGTGATCACCAACAAACCATTCACTTACAAACTTTTCCAAGAATTATCCTTTTTACAAATTTTGTAGGAGGGTTACATCATATCCATTTCATATCATAGTAAGATGGATTTAAGTAATGAAAAACAATAATTATAAAGTGAAATACAATTGAAATATAAGGAACACGAAGGGGGAATATATAAGAGTTATAAATACCATACATGCACTTACTTTATAATGTGAGTTGATGATGTGGGAGATTGGTGAGGCATGTGAAAGATGTGTGCATGGTAATCTTAGTGCCAAATAAATTTATGTACCTACACCAAAAATATTAGTATCTTACCTTGAGTGGAGAAGGGATGGTGATAAAAAATATCAATGAGGGACAAGAAGAAAGTAAATATAAGGTAAGGAAGTGGAAGGAGAGACAACAATGCTAGGGTAGTTCTAGGAAAGGAAAGAGGAAAGAGCGGGTGACACTAGTGAATAGCTAGTAAAGGTAGGAGGTGAGAGGAAATGAAACTAGTGAAGACAAGTGAAAATATATGGTGACTCTATTGGAAAAGGTAAAAGGAGGGAGGATACAATGCTATTGAATAATTAGTGAAGGAAAGAGGCTAGAGGTAGTTTTGCAAGTGAAGCACTTTGCAAGTGAAGCACTAGTGAAGACCAAAGGTGAGAGATGGAGGCACCAATGAATAAATAGTGAAGGAAGGAGGAGAGAGGAAGACTAATATGAGGAAATGACTCTATATTTTCAATCTATATGATTGGTCATCCTGTAAAAATGTCCCAAGAAAGAGGCATGATGATCAAATATACTTATGAACAAGTTCTATCTAGTTGATCCCTACCCAAGTCAATGACCCAGAGGAAGTTGGTCATTGGCAAGGTGACCAGGAATATGGAATTAACCAAAAAGGGAGACAACAATAGAGGTGAATAAATGGGGAGGATTTTTAGGATAAGTTAGGGTGAAACTAATTTCCCAAGGAATACTAGAAAAATAGGGCCAAAGCTGGTCCCATAAAGGTACAATTTTGAGACATGGCTTCATTCAACTTGGAAAAACATATTAAAAGATGGAATTTTTTTTATGTTGGTAAGATACCAATGAGAGGATAGTAATATAAGGAAATAATTACCTTGACTATGTAAAGGATAGGGGAAATATGAGCAGACATAAGAGGAAAAGACCAAAAAAGAGCATAAGGGCTTAGAAAGAGAAGAGAATAAAATAGGTTGAGATAGGTTGGAGGAGGAGAAAAGGTGGACAAAGTTGATGAAGAATCCAATGAACTTAGGTGGAATTTAGAAGCTAACAAAGAGGAGGGGGGGGGATTCCAAGGAGATAAGATATTTCATGGAGGATACTAAGTGATGTTCCTTTGGATAACCATTAGGAAGGAGACCAAAAGTAGTGGGATCCAAATGGATGGAATAATTATTACCTTTATTGAATAAAAACAACTCACATGTGTAGGTATAGTTGATATTCATCATTGCATCCAAACAAGGGAGATAGTAGATGATGTGTACTCCAAGTGTCCCAACTATAATAGAAAATTGGAATCCACTTTCTTAGGTCCATGAGTCAAATAGATCACAAAATATCTAAGAGGCTTGGTATATGATTTGTTGATTCCTTGAAATGTCCATGGGATAGGAGAGAAGTGGTTAGCACCAAGGGAATGAAATGAAATATATGTTATGATGTTAAGGGTGGAGAATTATTTTACCATATTATACCTATGTTCCTCTACGAATAGGATGTGCAAGATATCAAAAGGGAGAGAAGGGGACCAATATTGGATGAGATCAAGGGAGAACATAGAGATGGAATCATCATACAATCCATTTGGTTAATACATGCATGAAGAGTATCCATGTATACTAAGGATACATGATAGGATATTCTTTGGGTTAGATAGATGAAGTAAGTATTAGACAATTTCCTGGCATGGGTAGTGAGGGGAGGAAAGAGTCTTAAGGAATAAATGGATGAAAGGGTACCATTAGTATATATTATTCTAAGGGTATAAGTGATAGCCTTGATCAGTCATTATAATGTTATGCTAAGTCCTTCAAACTCAGTGGATAGGGTCTAGGTGACAAATGTGATTTAGAGAGAAGGTAGGGGACCATTGACATCAATGATTCTAAGGGTTAGTTCTTGAATAGGTTTATCCTAGGATAAAATACCCAATGTACTATAAGGATTATATCAATATTAATTAAGGCTAGGAAACAAATCAAATAAAGGATGTTCCCTTTTGGGGTAAGACGTATTCACATATCCAATCCAATAATGGGTAGCTCATGGTTAACCAAAATCCTTTCTGACAAGAATCCTTTTCTATAAATTTGGGAGTAGGTTGGATAGAAAAAGGGTTGACATCAACCTTCCCCTTCTTCTTAGGACATTTATGCGGGGCATCTTCTTCTTCATCATCAAAAGAGTTAAAACTAGGATCAATAGAAGCCTTCTTATTTTTCTTATAATACTTTGAATGATCATGATAATGCACATGGTCCTCAAAGATCAAGGTATTGAAATTTATATGTACAATGACTATTTTAGGTTTAGGGGGATTTCATTTTGGCCTTTGTGTGATTTCAACTATTTTTTTTTACTTCCATTTTTTTTTATGAGAGTCATGTTTTTTGTATTTACACCACCTAATATCCTTTGAGGTAGAAGGATTGAATTGCGCCCTTTCTAGGTGTATAATGTAGTTGTAGTCTTGTCCTTTTGCGGGGATGATTTTGTCGTCCCATAATGGTAATTCATGACATTCTCAATTGAGTACTGAAATACACCTACCCACTAAAAGGTATGATGTGTCGTCCACTCCTATGATACAATAATACATGACCTACTTGATGATATACCTCTCAATATTATTCTTCTATGGTCGATCACTTTCTTGGAGTTCCTACTACCTTATCCTAGAAGTGTGACCTCTTAGGGATTTTTATCACTTAGGTGGGATCCTTGGGTTGCTTCTTTCCCTTGGTATTGTATATTTTAATTTTGTATAATTAATTACTGCAAAACGATTCTTAAAAAAAGGAAAAAAAATACAATGGAACACACACACATTACATAGAGATTTTACCTTGGAAACCCAAACCAGGAAAACCAACAACCTGTTTAGAGTTGCACCTCTAATTCTTTTTTTTCATCATCTTCTTCATTGTTTACAATATATATATATATATATATATATATATATATATATATATATATATATATATATATATATATATATATATATATATATATGATCCCGCAACATCCAAACCCATAATCCATTGACCTGTATTAGTCAACAACCCTAATTCCTTAATCAAAATTAGAAAACCATTGGCGAAAACCGTGTTCCAAAAAACTCCAAAAAACTGACAAAACAATATGCCTACCCCCTGAGGCTCCCATATCCATGTAAAATACATGCAACCAATCTTGCAAAGAATTAACACATACCCAACATTCTCCCACTTGTTGTTTTCTTTGCATACAGAAAGTTACATGATCACATAGTGAACAATCCAGGGTAGAAATGCCCATAGATCCTCTACACCAAGAGAAATTCTCAGCGCTCATAGATAATGTTAATGAATTTGCAACATTCTTCAAAGTTTCCACCTTCATCAACAACACCTTATTTTCTTAAACCATGTCTCTCACAAAGTGATACTGAAAATCGATATGCTTTGTCTTTGAATGATAAGATGGGTTCTTCGCTAGGAAGATTTCACTCTGACTGCCACAATATATCCTTACAACTTGTTGTACCAACCCAATTCCTGAACAAAATATCTATAACCATACTACTTCCTTGCTTGCATGAGTGGATTCCATGTATTCAACTTCTATAGTTGAGAGTGCCACTATAGACTATATTTTTCTCATCCAACTAATTTCTCCTCCAAATAGGTTAAACACATTCCCACTTGTATATCTTCTACGATCTACATATCTAGCCTAGACTGCATCAACAAATCCATGTATTTCCAACACTCTATCCAATCCTAGTATTCCTTGGTAGAAAAAACCATAACTAGTAGTGCCACAAAAATACCTAAATACCCTCTTTACTGTTATCCAATGATCCTTCCCTGGTTTTGACATATACCTGCTCAAACACCCATTTCATGTGCAATGTATGGTCTATTACAAACCATTACATAAATAAAACTACTAACCACACTTGCATATGGAACACATGCCATGTCCTCTTCCTCTTCATGCGTCTTGGGACACTTATCCACAGATAAATTTACACCTATAGGAATAAAAACATTGATTGGTTTACATTCCTGCATATTAAACCTTTTAAATATTTTCTTGACATATTTCCTCTAATTTAACCAAAGTTTCTTGTTTTCCCGATCTCTTTTAATTTCCATGCAAATTGAATTTGCAACACTAAGATCCTTCATGTCAAATTTAGAGGACAATTGAGTTTTCACATCTTGGATAATCTCCTTGTCATTTCCTATCAACAACATAGCATCCACATACAAGACAAAATAAATAAGATGATAACCAATTAATTTGAAATACACACATTTATCTGCTTGTCTCCTTGTGAAACCAAGTCCCAACATATAAGTATCAAATTTTTTATACCACATCCTTGGTGATTTATTTAACCCATACAAGGAATTTTTCATGCAGCATACTATCTCTTTCTTTCCCTTCATGGAAAACCCTTCTGGTCGCTTCATGTAGATATATTCTTCCAAATCCCCATGTAGGAATGTTGTATTCCCATCCATCTATTCTACTTCAAAATCAAACATAGTAGCAACAAATAAAATAAATACAATAGAAGTTAACTTGGAAATAGGAGAAAAAAATTCATCAAAGTCATTTCCCTCTACCCAAGAATACCCTTTTGATACTAACCAAGATTTGTATTTCTCCACTTTTCCTTCTACATTCAACTTATTTTTAAACACCCATTTTCTTCCAATGGGATTTCTTCCAGTCGACAACTCCACTAGATCCCAAGCCTCATTCTTGTCCAAGGCTATCATTTCTTCAATCATTGCCTTTTTCCAGAGATTTCCATCCTATGAATCCAATACCTCCCTAACAGTTCTAGGATCGTCATCAGTAATAGATGAAGCAAAATTTGAATGAAAATCATGTGGAGTATACTTTTCTGGTTTTCTTATTTCCTGAACCTATCTCCTCAATAATGGAGTATGGGGATCTTCTTCTTTTGATTCATGTTCTTCTGTAGAGTCTGATTCATTACCCTTTAGTTCAAACTCTATTTTATCTAGTTCTTCTTGTTGGAAAATCAAGCATTGATTGTATCTACATCTAGATACAATCAGTCGGGTGGTAAACCAACACACTACACCAGTCGATCGATTAGTCGACATGATTTTTTATTGGATAGTCGACCAATAGTCAAAGATAGTTAGGAGGTGAATTGATCAGCCCAACAATGGAATACGAGTTGGATGCATAGGTGGTAGGTTCGAGCATCTCTGTTGAGTTGTATCGACAAAGAGGATTTGGCGGATTCAACTCTAACAACCAACAGTTGCATGTGGAAAGGATCTTCCAGATTCTATGGAAGTTGGTTAAATATTGAAACTATAAAATTAGACCTCTTGGGTCATTATCAATCATGGATATTGTGCAATAGATCATGAGGATCAAGATGTGAAACATGCATTGTGATGTTCTGATCACAATGTGCTCTGCTTAAGTGTTGTAATGGTGTCTTTAGACACCACTGTTTGTCTTAAAAAAAATTTGTTCCTTTTCAATTATATGCAGTATCGTGGTCTCTATTTCATGTCATGTTTGACCCCATTCCCCAACATGGTATCAATGTCAATGTTTTAAACCACAACTTGTTATCTGCAAGCCTTGTTGATTCATATCTATTGAGTGATTGACTCTAGGTCAATGGTTTACTGATTGTAACTTATTGAAATATACCAGTCCATATAGATATAGAAGATGGCTTCAAATATTGTTCATGTTGTTCTGAACAGGTCAAATTATTCAATATGGGTGCTAGATATGGAAATCCTACCGAAGATAAAAGGATTGTGGAAATATATGAAGGTTGTGATTCTAGATCCAATAGATGACCAGGTAAAGTTCATTGTTGATGGAAAGAAAGATGAGGTTGTAGGAGTCATAAAAAACCTACATATCACAAGAGATTCAGTTTCACCTTAGTGAAATAGAATTCCTTCATCAATTCTAGAAGAAGATACAATCATTTTCCGGCCGAGTCTGTTAACACTTTGTAAATTTCCTAGATGAGGAAACAAATCACAAAGGTAACCACAAAACCACTTTAAAAATGAAACTACACATTTCAGTTGAGAGAGGGATCTCTCTTGTCACTTGGTCTCTGAAAGATAATTTTTCTATTAAATATCAAAGGCCAGGTCTTCAATAAACAAAGATATTTATAAATTTGCTCGCAAGAAGGAGGAGGAATCTATTGGGAAATGGAGTCAACTTTGAAGAAAATGGAACTATCAAAGAAGAATAGGCTAGGTAGGTGATAATATTTCAGTTAAAATATTGTTGTTGTATAATGGAAGAAAGAGAACACATATAACTACATTCAGAGCACCAACTGGGATGAATTCTGATTGAGTTAAGAAGCAATAACAATACTTAAATTACTTGAATCTAGAGAATCAATATCAGATGAATTCCAGACCATTATCTTTCCAATTTAAGTATATAAAGGTTGTAGATAAAATGAGAAAAAAAATAGGAAACACATACATGAGAGAGAAACAGACACATCATATCACCACTACAAGAATCTCTAGTATGAATAGCACTGTACTTCTGCACTAATATTTCATTAAACTCCAGAAAGATTACAAAATGTTCAAGAGGAAAGTCCTCTATGATCCTACCAACCCTTTGTACATTCAAAACAATCCCATATAAAGGAAAAATCCATCGCTAAGCTAAGGACGTCGAACTTTAACCACTTTCCTTCATTTATGGATCTAGTTACACTAAAATAGGAACAAACTCAAACTACCCGCTAAAAATAGAAGTTTGTTTTGAACATATTAATTACATTATTTCGAAAAATAATAGTCTTCGTCATGCTCAGGAACTCTAGAAATGATGTGAGTCACTTAGTATAGTTGGAGATGAATCTGGGGCTGATTTGAATGCTAACCTAGCTCCCTGACATGTTTGCGTAGCAAGATGCTACAGCTTGCTTTGTAACTGTGAGTTACAAAAGTTGCATAGTGATTTTACACAATGGGTGTTTTCTTCAGTTGTCTTCACACAATTGGTTTCTAAAAGGTCTCTGGAGACTAGCGTTGACCATTCTATCATCCCAAATGAAATGTTGAACTATATAAACATCTATTCCAAACATTACCCTCCATTTCTTCATCAAATGTATACTTACAACACTTGTGTAGCGTGGGATCACTGCACAAGTTCTGTGAATCATTATTTTCCACACAAAAATGTTCTCAATACACTTTAGCCATTTACTAATCAAAAAGAAAAAATTGTAAAATGTGACTTATAGATTCTAAATATCAGCCACCTCTGGAAGCAGGTCCAACTTTTCCCTGGCTTCATCATCAACTTCTGTTTGTTTCATCCTTAGTTTCAAAGTCCTATTTTCTTTCCTCAATGACAAATTATGTCTATTCAAATTCTTCACTTTCCTGCGCAAAAGTGGATTTCTTCTTAACTTTGACTAGGCATTGGAAATAGATGCATAGGAATTGGAGATGGTTGGTCCACACTCATGAAGGTGTTTATCAAATTTTTTCTTTGTTGTTATGTTATCTTCCTTGATTTGAATGATCAAATAACGTTCTTATATTAATTTTTTGTTGATCGTTTTGACATTTCTCTCACCTTCTCTAGGTGAGGTATGGATCTTTTCAATTTCCATGGACTAGTCTTGTGCATGTGTTTCTTCCACAGGCTTGTGTTCTGAAATAAATTTTCTAGCTGAAGATCTTGTCAAATGAGATGTAGGCTTGGGAATTTCCATTGTTTTAGGACTCTTCTCAACTACTCTCTCTTTACCTTTTCCATTAGAAATTTTTGGAACTATTGGTGTTGATTCTCTCTTTGACACTGATACATATTTTGGTGTTGAAATGCGAGAAACCATTTCAATAATCTTCTTCTTCATCTCCCTGTTTTCATAGTGGAAATGTGATATGGTGTTGGTTAAGCTGCATGAATTATCTCTACTACCTGCACCATAGACCCAGGGTTCATATATATAAGGGTACCAACAAAGCCTAAGACTATCAGCCCTTCTAGTAAACCAGAAGGAAACACAGTACACATAATTCACTATGCAGTCTCACCCGAGATAACTTTAAATGGGTGGCTATAAGAATCAAGTGTTTACAGCCTAGGATCAAGCATGAGATAGAATATTTGTATTCTGAGCCATTAATTATTATTTTTATTATGTACTACTGTTATTCCATTTAATAATTTGACCTCGTGGCCTCTCTTCTTAATAACCCAACAACAATTACTCAAGCAATATAATAACTCATTCATTCATTCATTTCATACAGCGTTTAACTAATAAAAGTATGACATATATATGTATGCATTCATCACATTACATAGGTATTACCATGGTTCACCCCCCTCTTGGGCTACATCCACAAATATTTGTCTCTTGGCTTTATTATTATGGCAGTTCTGTAGTTCTTGCTCCTCGTTCTTACAACTCTCCTCTGATGGGTAAGATATCTGTGAAGAAAACTAGATCGCACCAGGCTCCACAACCTGTGATCTACCTTCTCTCTTCTGCTTATCTCAATTGCTTTACAAAAAGAACAGATCTCTCATAAAAACATTACATAAAGATGATTGGACTCTACATAGGTAGTGAATGTAACTTTTTCTGAACTCCTCTATGATACCTACATATCTATATTTATATTTATCGAGCTCTTCAAAAATTTACACAAAAACCCTAACCCTACTATCGTTAGGTATTCCTTCTCTGAATGCACACATTTCTTCCTTCTAGTCGTCGCCTCCTCCTTGCATGTGCACATGTTGTGCTTTCTGCTAGTTGTTGTGTTCCTCCTGGACGCTTTCTTTCCCACGATTTCTCTTCCATCTGTCATTATTCTTTGTGCACGTTTTCTTTCCCACTTTGACTTGCTGCAAATAGGCCCCCAACACTGACATGTGACTCGTCTCAAGTCACCTAATCTTTCTGAGCTGTCTCGATCTCTTTGGTGATCGTCTGGAATTTTTCCCTCAGCTCTGCTGCTTTTGTCAGTGCCTGGGTGGTCTTCTCCTTAATGTTATCCACTACTTGAACTGCCACTTCGTCACTCAGTAGTCCTATGCATTCTACCTGTGTCTGTTCCATCTGTGTTCTCTCTGCATCTGCCTATGTTAGTACTTCTTCTACTCGTTCCTGTAATGGTTCTATTTGAGCCTGACGCTCCTGTTTCTGTGTTTGCGCAGTGATAAGTTCTGCCTGCATCTTCTTTAGATCTTGCATCCCCTTGATGCATTCTGGGATTGGTATGGTATTTTTCCTTTGGTTGAGTTTGTGTATCACTGCATTCATCCTTTCCTCCTCCTTCTCCTAGAGTTGAACCTATGGATCCTCCTCCAGTCTTGTCCAAAGTTGCGTTGCTTTGTCAAGCAAGTCAGTTGTTGTGCTAACCTACTTCTCCATATCCTGTATTTGCATTGTTTCTCCCTACCTCCTTTTCTCCTTTACTGATAGTGGATTTGTTGGTGTTAGTTGTTATCAGAGATCCCCAATATCCTGCTGGTATCGAGCAATTGCTTGTGCAATCTGGTCGATATTTTCTGTTGCTGGGAGTTCGTTTCCTTGTGCAATGTTTGGAAGTTTCCCAAAAATTTCTCCCGCTCTGTGTTCTAATTTGTTCCTGTGCTCCATCTCCCTCTGATTTTTGGATTTGGCCTACTCATACTCATTTGCCAGCACTTCCCGCTGCTTTTTTTCTTTCTGTAGCTCGACTAAGTTTTTATGTGCCCAAGACTGCATTTTGTGGTCGACGCTAACCTGCAATTTGTGCAGTGCCCTTGATGGAATCCGTGTCAAGACCAATTGGATGTGGTCCAAATCCTTCAGTGGTGTCTGTCCCACGATTTCATCCATTCGTAGCATGCTTGGTTTTATGTGGACCGTTGTGTTTGCGTGTGGCATTGGAAGGGCTTGGTCTCATTCTTATACCTCCACTCTTTTGTCGGTTTGTGTTGTCGATGGATCTATGCCTCTACTGCTACTTGCTCTCTGAGCCTCCCTGAGTGTCTTGAGGAGCTGTCCTATTTCTGTCAGCTCTTTTTGCAGATTGTCCCTGTGATGTGTTGCATGGTCGAAGTCTTCTGCTAGACAATCCTGGACCAT
Source organism: Picea engelmannii (assembly GCA_009831015.1). Taxonomy (NCBI): domain Eukaryota; kingdom Viridiplantae; phylum Streptophyta; class Pinopsida; order Pinales; family Pinaceae; genus Picea; species Picea engelmannii. The sequence continues at coordinate 474,146 of ML778367.1, read as the reverse complement.
TCTGGTGATCATTTCTCCATCGTCCTCCATGATCGTGTAGTCTGGTGATGTTCATTTCACCTTTGATTTCTTGTGTGCACCTGCGGTCTATACAACCAATATCTTAGTTCCCCCTGGCTATTGTGTGATAGGGTTTGGGGCAGTCTCCTACGCTGCCTTAGCTTGTTTCAGCTATTCATTGGTATCTTTCTTCCCCTTCTGGGTTCCTGTCTACTTTGACCCTTTTCTACCTGAGTCGGTTTGTTTTGGCCCATCCTTCGTTTCTTGGGCACTGGGATTTGTGGAGGTTGGGTTTCCGTCTATGCTGCTTCGCCTTCTGTGGGTCCTTCTAGTACTTCCTAGGGAATTGATGGGATCCTCCATTCATCAGGCCATTCACTGATGACCATGTCTATATCATCTTCTGTGATGCAGTAGCACATTGGTAACCATTGTTTATCTGGATCCTGCCTTGGTTGTATCCACATGGTTTGATGTGTAGCCCAGAAGTTAGCGATGTCCCCATATCGTGTGACAACTTCTGGTGTTATTCTCCATGACCGGCTAATAGCTTCCTGGATGTCTCGTTCAAAGATGATTCCATTGTCCCTCTTCTATCTGGCCCGTGGTCCATATCTCAGTACTAGATATCTTGATCCCACTAGCTGTGGTCTAGTATCAAAAACTACATATTCTAGTTCCCGCCATCCCATGAAGGCTATGAGGGTGAGTAGCCATGAGTAATGGAATTTTGTACCAAGTTCCTATGCATCCTTGCATTCCACTTGGATCACATTTAGCAGGTAAGGCACCCAGCTCACGTAGGTGCCTTTTGCGCATTGAGCTGCAACTGCGATGACTCATGCCGATACTTTGTATTTGCATCATTTTCTTAACAATTTACAGGCTAAGATATTTGCGCCCAATTGTGTCGTTGCATTGTTGATCCATTTGATTATAATGCATCTTGTCCCCCTTATGGTGTCGTATTTCTTATTCATTTCCTCTGCTAACACTTTTTCCTTGGATTTATCGTCCATAATTAGCATGGGATCCATACCCCGGCTGGGTAGTCCTGTTATCTGCACAATAAGATAAAAAATTATGGGGACAGATCTATCTAGCCATATATCCCCTCCATGCATAACTGCTAACAACTTCTTAATGCATGTTGTCACGTACTGGCCTCTGCCAAAGTGTGGAAGTTTCAACAACCCTAAGATGCCTATTTTGTCTAGTCCAACTACCCACTGATGTGGCTGGTTGATTGTTTCTCCAAGTTGGTTGACCACTATGTTTTGCATAAAAACCCTTGGCACAAGTTCCGAATACTTGGTGTCATCTGAGACATCATGGTAGGAATACTTGAGCTTCCTGAAGTGACCCAATAGCTGTGAATCTACCTATACTCCCTTTGGTATGCGTGGTGGCACAATTTTTGCAGTCAGTTTCTTGCGAGGTGAGCTCGGTATCAAAACTCTATCTTCCTGCTATGGTGGTTGGTACGAAGTTCCAACAACTCTTGGTTGCTGCTCTGTAAGCCATTATGGCCAAGCCGAGGTAGTTCCCTTGATATCTTATGTTGGTTGACCTAGGCTGCGTACCTGTGACTCATTTGGTTTCCCTTCTGATCCTTGATTCAATGTCATGTGGTTACCTTCCGCGGTTGGTTCAATGCTTTTTGGTTGCATATCCTGTTGGGGTTCCACTTCGTCATTCTGAGGTTCCATGGCCTCTGCTTGCATGTCCTCTTCCATGGCCTCTGTTTGGGGTTGTTGACTCTCCTCCGATATTGGTGTCGAGTTCACCGGTGGTATCTCTGGGGATGGGATCTCATCGGTATCGACGATCTCCAGTTGTTGCTGCTCATTTTCTTCCAATGGTCCTCATGACCTAGTTTGAACTCTGGTCGGTCTGGCCTAGTTCAGTGAACTTCGGTGGTGCCATAGCGGTGAGTGTTGAACATATGATGACTTTAGAAGACTGTGGTGACCTCTGTGGTCTCGCTCTATTCATTTGAGTTGTTGTTTCTCTCTCTACGTTCTCCTTTCGTGAATAGAAAAGTTGTTTCCATTCTCGCATGTTGTATGGGCTTGTCATGAAGCTTATAGAGGACGATTCCTCCATGATGTGATTAATGCACCATAAATGTGGGTTCAATGCATTTGCAGTAGTTTCATACTTGCCATTACGTCTAGCTTGCAATTTCCAGTTGGCGTGTTTAATGTGATGTTCCATCAGTCCTTGGCGTGCCTTAATTCCTCTTAGGTTTGTCCTCTCATCCTTCTTTTTCCGAATTTTCCATTCCTGCTCATTTGGCTTAGGCATGTAATCATTTCTCTTTCCTTTACTGCACTCATGTTTCGAGCATCCTGTGGATTTTTCATGGATTTTTTGGTTTTTTTTTTTATTGCACGGTGGGTGGTTGGTTGTCCGTGTACAGCTTTAGTTGGCTCCCATTGATTATTCCTCTGAGGTTTGCGCCTGCTAAATCTCTTAATTGTACAACTCCTCCATCTGTTACAGATTTAACCTCGTATGGTCCTAACCAATGCATCCTCAACTTTCCTGGGTGATGAAATGATTTTCTATCGTAGAGAAATACTAGATCTCCTTCTGTGAAAGTCTTCTTCTTAATGTTTTGATCGTGCCATGATTTTTCTTTGGCCTTCTTCATTTGTTGATGAAATCCTACTAGGATTTGGTATTCCTTCATTTCTAACAGTTGGTTTAGTCTTTCCTATATTGCACCGCGTTTTTTTATTTGTGTGATAGTGGCTACACGTAAGTTGGGTACTAAAACATCTAATGGTACTACCGCTTCTTGGTCATAGATGAGTTTGAATGGTGTGTTCCCTATAAATTTTTTGCATGTCATCCTATACGCCCATAATACTACTGGTACTTTGAGGTCCCAATCATCTCTGTTGACGTTACATATCTTTGTCGGTGCGTTCTCTAGAATTTTGTTAAAGGCCTCTACTCTGCCATTCACTTGTGGATGATACGGTGTGCTTCTCTGGTGGTGAACTTCAAATTCCTCAAGCATTGCAGAGATGGTGCTATTTATGAAGTGCGTGACTTGGTCACTCATAAAAACTCTTGGGCACCCAAACCTGGTAATTACTTGTTCAAATAAGAAGTGTGCAACGGTCTCTGCGCTACAATATTTTACTGGTGCGGCTTCCGCCCATATTGTTAGGTATTCTATCACGGTGATGATGTATCTTGCCCCTATTCTTTTGGTTGGTGGGTTAATAGGTCCCACAAAGTCTATTGCCCATTTATCAAATTCATGTAATGTCACTTGCGGTCATAGCGACATCTCGTCCCTTCTGTTGGGTTTGCCTACCCTTTGACAGACATCGCATTTCTGAGAGTACTCTTTCGAGTCTATGTGAATGGTTGTCCACCATAATCCTGCACGAAGTACCTTTTGAGTGGTAGATTTTCTTGCATAGTGTCCTCCTGCCACTCCCTCGTGGGATTTTGCTAAAATTCTTGATCGTTCGTACTTAACACGTACCTTCGTAAAATGATATCTGTGCCCATTTTATATAGATGTCTTGCGATCAGTTGATAGTCGGTTGTGCGAACTACCAGGTTCTTTTTCTACACGGTGGTATATTCTTGTGGCGTGGTACCTGTGCTCAAGTACTGGATTATCTTTGCAAAGTAGTCATCAAAAATATGTATTGAGAATAACTGTGCATATGGAAATTTATCTTCTAAGTTCATGGTTTCTTCTCCTTTTGTGACCCATGATAGGTGGTCAGGTCCTGCATTTCATTTTCCTAGTTTAACTATTAATTCAAAGTCAAATTCATGAAATAACAGTAACCATCGACAGATTATCCCCCCGAACACTAGCTTGTTGACTAGGTATTTTAGGGCTGAGTGATCTGTAAACATATTAGATTTTTTTCCCAATAGGTAGTGTCTAAAATTTTGAAGTGTGTAAACCATAGCTAGGCCTTCTCTTTCCGTTGTGTTATAGTTATGCTCTAAATCAGATAGTTCTCTTCTTGCAAATTCTATCGGGTGATCCAAGTCTCCTTCTCCTGGTTGCGCTAAGATAGCTCCAAGAGTTATCTTTGATTCATCTACATGCACATGGAATGTCTTTCCCCAGTTCGGAAGTACTAATATCGATGCAGTGACCATCTTTTCCTTCAGGGTATCCAAACCGTGTTGACACTCGTCATTCCATTGGTACTTTGTATCCTTCCTTATCATTTTTTACATTGGTGCTATGAACTATGCATATCCTTTGATGAATTTCTGATAGTATTCTGTGTGTCCTAGCGTCGCTCATAGTTGACAGAATGTTTTTGGCACTGGTAAATTAACGATAACTGCAATATTTTCTGGATTGACCAATAGCCCTTGTTCCAAATGGTGTTCCAAATATACATTTCTTTATGTTTAGTGATATCTGGCACTGTCTGCATCGTTCTAGCATCAAGCGTAAAAATTCCACATGGTTTTTCAAAAGACTATAGACTGTCCAATCGTTCAGGTATACTTTGAGAAACTGATGGATGAATTCTTTAAATGCTGCGATAACCACTCTGGAGAATATTGTTGGTGCATTCTTTAGTCCAAATGGCATGACTATATATTGGTAAGATCCCCATTCCATCGCGAACGTGGTCTTGTATATGTCCTCATGTGCTATCTTAATCTAATGGTAGCATGAGAATACATCAGTGAATGAGTAAGCTTCATGTCCCCCCACATTCTCTAGAACTTCATCCATGAACGGTGTAGGGAATGGGTCATGTAGGCATGCATCATTCAATTTCCTCAAGTCGACGCATATCCTAGTCCCTCTTTCTTGTTTCTTGTCCTATACGACCATCGGGCTTATCCATTCTAATTCCTCGACTGGCTTGATTATGCCAGCTTCGAGCATCCGATAGATCTCCTCTTTAACTTTCAGTTTATATATGGGGTTCAGTCTATAGGGTCATTGTCTAATCGGTCGCACTTCGGGTTTGAGAGGTATTTTCATCTCTCCAAATTCTCCTGCTATACCCTTCATCTTTGTAAATGTTGTAGGAAATAATTCATTGTACTCATGCAACAACTCTGTAATGATTTCTATTGTTGGCTCATCCCAATAGTCTCCAATACTGGCCATCTTGGGAAGTTCAATTGTTCTGATGTTAAAATTCTTTACCTTGATTGGTGCGAAAATAACTTCAAATTCTATGGGTGGTACCTTCACATCTCTTTCACCTTCTTCTTCTTCAATCTAAATGTCACGCCGATCATCCTCATCTGGTGTTTCCTCCTATACCTGGTAACATGACAGTAGTTCCTTGACTGTCTGCTTATTTCGTTGTTTCTCTTCGGTAATAAGTTCTATTTTTGGTTCTTCAATGAATATGACTCCTCTGATCTGTGTCAGGGCTACATCGATGTTGGGGTTCTCATGCTCGAATGAGAAAGTGACAGTAAAGTTTTGTCGTAATGTCATCCATGTTGTAGTTCCTTTGCACAGTTCCTAATCTGTATACCAATTCATAGGTATACGTTCTAATGTGTGAATAAAGTGGTGAGGCCATTCCTCTGGTGGTGTCATTTTCCATAGTGTTTTTCATTGCTCGAAGTGTTTCACCAGTGTCCCTAGTCCTTCATATCTCTATTGGTTGTTGTTTTTTTGTTCTGTGTCGAACCTTATGCGCAGTAACTACTTACATTGGTACCAATTTGTGATAGTCTCCTTATGTGTGCCCTGCCATTTCGTGGGTGTGGCCTTGAGTGCTAGTAGCCTCTGGGAGCCTCTGGTTCTCTAATACTTCACCTTCATATGGTGTCAAGAATGTTTCCAAATTATTTAGACCATGAAAATTGGGTGGTTCTTTGATTTATATGCCTATCCACCGTACTGTGCAGTGTCTTCTCACACATCTTGTCGTGGATACTTCGTGTAGTCTATGCTGCCAATTTTCTAACCCAGTGTCTAAATCTATTATGCATGAAGTAATACTACACCAACTAAGTACCCCATCTACAGTTTGGTTTACATAATCCTCCTCATGTGCAGTTGTTCTATACAAATGGATGATTTCCTCTAAGTCCAGGCAAGTGGGTTCTACGAACCTCTCCCCTTCTGATGGATCTAGTGGTTCTATGACCCTGTAATCTCTGGATTCAAATGTTATTTTCCTTGTCTTCAAATTAATTATGGTCTGGTTGTCAAACTCCCAATCCAAACCAAGTAGTGTCGGGTATGGTTTCGTGCCATCTACTATTTCGATGAATTCAAAATATTCTTTAGTGCACACACCATCAAGATATACTATTACTCCTTTCAGTCTCCCTATTGGTAGGACCCTATGTTGGTTTCCTAGTTTTAGTTGGACATTTGAATATCCCAATGTTGGCTCTCCCATACATTTCCAGGTTTTCTTGGGTAGCACATTCACTTCGGATCCTAGGTCCAGTATGATATCTCCCATATTCAAATCCCCAATGTTAGCATTCAATCTAAATTCCCTACTTGTTCTTCTTCTTGTGTGTAGATGATTGAAAATTTTCAGGTCTATCTTTTGTTCTGTCTCATTGCTACATTTCTCTAGGATGTTTTTCAATATTTGCATAGATGAGGGGTCACTTAACACTTTGATGCATGACTGCAAAAAGTCTTTGATAGTACTTACTTTTCCCTTGGGTGGTGTTCCTTTGGTATGATCTAATGATAGTGGCATTTTGTATTCTGGGGCTTCATGGACTAGTTGCGTAGTGGAAGTCGACGCAATGTCCACCTTCTGAAATTCTTTTCGATCTTCCTTAAAAGTATCCTTTTCTTTGGGTGTGTCGAACTTCTTCCTTGGTTCAATGTTCTTCTTGACCCATTGGTTCTGTGTGGGTTCCTGTCGAACTGTGTCATTTCCTGTCTTCATTCTGCCATGAGTGACTATATTGATGTTTCTTCCATCCTCCCTTTCTTCGAATGAAATCCATTGAACATTCTGATTGTTCTGGTTCCTCTTTTCCTGGATCTTTATTAATAGTGTCGGGCATTCCTCTATCTCGTGATCCGATGCGCGACAATACATACAAGTCGCTGGGGGCAGTGGGAATTCTTGTGCATAATATTCCAGTTGCTGACAGTTGTGACATGTGACTGGTCCTCTACCACATCCGAAACCTCCTCTGGCTCATCCTCCTCCTTGATAGCCTGCTCGGTCGCCTCTCGACGCTTTGTACTGTGGTTCCTGATTATACTGTGTGGTATTTTACTGGGGTTGCATCGGGTTGTATTGTGGTTGTGTGTTGTTGTATGGTTGTTGCACAGTATTGTACTAATGCTACGCAGTGTTGTATGGAGTTGGGGCTTGATTGAACTGTGGCGTTGCTTGGCCAGTCATCATTTTGGCATGTAATTTGTATGCGTCTGATGTTCTTTCCTGCATCAACTCCATATTTCTAAAATATTTATCTTCGTGGCCTACCAACTTACAAAAGGTGCAATAAGAATTCTTTGGAACTGTCTGGTACTTCTACATCATCATTTAGTGATAGGGGTTGTGACCTAGTTTCTTGCATATTTTGCACCATAATCCTCCCTGTGGTAGCAGGTTTGGCATGCCTGTTTCCATATACTGCACAAATGTTGGACATTCATTCTTGTGGTGTTCTTTCATCCTGCATGTGGTGCACCAAACGACTTCTCGTTTGTCCTTGTTCTTGTTCTGATTCAACTAAAATGTTAGGTTCTTCAAATCCTCCTTCAATTCTTCAATAGATGGGTTTGTCTATTGGTACTGGTTTTCTTCTAGCTGCAAGGCTGCCTGTAGATCCTTGACCTGTGTCTGAAACTTCTGCTGTCGTAAGGGTTATTTTAGGTGTGGGAGTAGTGAGTTGACAAACAAATTCTAGTGTTTCATCTCGTTCATAAGGTATTTTAATTTCCCCTTGAATTTCTTGAATCTCTAGTCAATCTACCATACAGACTCTCCTGGTTTTTGTCTAATCTCGATCATTTCGTTCATGTACCGATCCTCTGAGATTGGCTTCTAGAAATCATTAATCAATAGCTTCTTAATGTCTTCTAGTGTCCTCGTTTTCCTAGGGGCATTGTTCATGTCTAGACTCATGTACCAGTCTAGTGCGCAGTCTCTTAGCGTGATCTCTAGCTGTGCAAGTTTGGTATCTTCATCAGTGATCTGTTTTTCTTCACAGATCTTTGCACAAATGAACAAATGCTTCTCAGGGTCCTCTGCCACTTCTCCTCAAAATTATGGTAATCTGATCATGGGGTCATGTCCTACCATTCTAAATACTGAATTTCTACCTTCACCGCGTGATGTAGATACTTGACTAGTACTTCTTGAACTGGCTCGTCCAGTTGTTCCTCCTGCGGTAGATGTAATTCTTGCTATCGGACTTCCTCTGAACTTCAGTTGTCTAAACGGTGGTGTTCTCTTTGGTGTATTGGTCACACATGGGTTTATGGGTTCCACACTGACATTGATATGGAAAGGATGGCTATTGTCTCCTCCTATTCTTAGGCCTCTTGTTTTCCTCTCATAGGTTGCGCGTAGGATTTCCTCAATCTGCTCCACAGCTCAAAGATCCTCTACCTCTTCTTCATCACTTGCCAAGACTTCCCTCACGGCTACGACTTTTTTCTTGGTATTCACCTTATATTGGTAGGGTACTCCACTACGATTCATTATTGGTGATGCCAAGATCCACTTAAGTTGGTCATCATCCATCAAGATCGGGTCCAAGAATTCCTCCTGCTTCTTGCCTTTATCCTCGCCTTCGTCCATTTATCCTTCCTTTGTTAGTGCTTCCCCCCTTCCCCCATGCACACAGGGAAGTCTATCTATCTTCTTCCATTTTCATTACACCCTTGTTATATAACAATATTTTAATATAAGCATACAGTGATCGAATGTACGTTCCGTGGGGTCCGCATAAAAATTCCTTCTCTGTTGTGTTGTATGAATTCATTGTGTCAACTAAAAACTCTGTGATGAAGCCTGCCACAATATTGTCAAGCCAAAAGTCGACTGCATGGGTGAATTCATTGTTCACCTGTTGTAACTTCTCAATCTATACTAGCGTCCAGTCTAGCTGTTGAATCTGGTTTGTCGCATAGTTATCTTTCAACCTTAGTATCCACTCCTGCAATAGATGGGGAAAGTCACAGAAAAATATTTCATGTAAATCCGTAAACACATATTTATCCAAATATTTGTGAGGTGTGAGGCTAGGGTTTCTATTATCCTTCTAGGAAAAATCTAGTTCTTTGGTTCTCAACTAGCCTTCAATTTCTGCTTTCGTGGGGTTCCACAGTCTCAACATTCCCTTCTAGTGGCTCAGTGGTCTTCTGGTTTCACTCATTATTTTCTCATGCATTCTATCTCATCTACTTAGTCCTCTCTTGTTCCTCTTATAATGGCAACAGAACCATTTATTGGTTAAGCTACATGGTGTCCCTGTGCTACATGCACCATAGACCCAGGGTTCATATCTCAAAGGGTACCAACAAAACCTAAAACTATTGGCCCTTCTGGTAAACCAGAAGGAAACACAGTACACAAAATGCACTGCACAGTCGCACCTGAGATAGCTTTAAATGGGTGGTTGTAAGACTCAGGTGTTTACAGCCTAGGATCGAGCATGAGATAGTAGATCTGTATTCTGAGCCATTAATTATGATTTGTGTTAGGTACTACTATTATTCCATTTAATACTTTGACCTCATGCCTCTCTTCTTGATAACCCAACAACAATTACTCAAGCAATATAATAACTCATTCATTCATTCATTTCATACAACGTTTAACTAATAAAAGATGAAACAAATATGCATGCATTAATCACATTACATAGGTATTACGATGGTTCAGCCCCCTCATGGGATACATCCACAAATATTTGGGTCTTGGATTTCTTCTTATGGTAGTTCTGTAGTTCTCGAGCCTCACGCTTACAACTCTCCTCAGATGGGTAAGATCTTTGTGAAGTGAACTAGACCGCACCAGGCTCCACAGCCTGTGATCTAATCCTCAAGATCTACCTTCTCTCTTCCTCTTAGCTCAATTTCTTTACAAAAAGAACAAATCTCTCATTAAAACATTACATAAAGATGATCAGACTCTACATAGGTAGTGAATCTAACTTTTTCTGAACTCCTCTATGATACCTATGTATCTATATTTATATATATCGGGCTCTTCAACCATTTACACAAAAACCTTACAAAAACCCTAACCCTACTGTCATTAGGTCTTCCTTCTCTACATGCATGCGTTTCTTCCTTCCAGCTGTCACCTCCTTCTTTCATGTGCACATGCTATGATTCTTGTGAGTTATCGCGTTCCTCCTGCACACTTTCTTTCCCACGATTTCTCTTCCAGTTGTCATTCTTCTTTGTGCATGCTTTCTTTCCCACTTCAACATGCTGCCAACATATGGCATGATGAGATTTATTAAGATGTTCTTGCAATTCTCTAATTATTTCATCCTTTTCACCTGACTGAAACTGATCTTTACCAATACCTTGAGTTGTATGCTCAACAGATTGTGTGTATAGGGAAGGTAATATTTTGGGTGTTGATCTTGTAATTGGACTGCTAAGTTTTGGTGTTTCAAAAACCTCATCAACAAAGTGTAATTTTATGCCTTTCTTCTTAACTTGTTGGCTTGGTGAAGTACCTTCGACTTCTTTTCCTTTCCCATGTTCTTGTTCTGCAAACCTTTTATCCCTCCTATTAGACTCCTTAGGGATTAAAGGGGATGTTTTTTCAGCTCATAAGGGAGTATCGCATTTGGGGTCTAAATAAATCCTTATTGAAGCTAGGAAAGAATCCCAATCCTTGTTCAATTTCTTAAGTTCTTCCAACACCAATAATTTCACCAGAGAGAAATGAAACAAACTAGATTTAACCTGATCAACCTTAGCTTGCACTCTGTCTGGAATTTTACCTAGGCTTCTCTATAGGTAAAATGGTGAATTCAAAGGGTTTTTTCCAGTGAAATGCATTAAAATCCTAATATGGTACTGATATACTCTGTCAAACCTACCCTCATAGATCAAATATCTTTGAATCACTCTTAATATCTTTTCATAGTGTTCCAATATACACTCTCTTGGAATGGTAGTACCAAAATTATGTTTTTTTATACTTAGGATTCAAGAAATTAGGGTAGAATATTGAATCAAGGGGCATACCTTTGAACCATTTCTCCCCTTGAGTTGGAATTTTAGTTGCAACAACTACTATCTCCTCTGACATCCGGAAAGTAAGATCAACAATATTTGTCTGGATGCCATTGAAGTTGAGGGAAAAATCCTTTGTAATATGCACATTATACCCCTGAATTTTCTCAAAAAATATCATGCGTCTGACTTGCTCAAAAGAAACCCTAATTATTGGATCAGATTTTACTAATTGCAACTTTAGTGGCTCAAATATTATAAATCTCCCTCCCTTATTGTATTTCTTCTTCAATTGAGTTTCCATACTGTAAATATATGTTGAGAAAACTGTGACTATGGAGAAAAGGAAGTTCGATGACTAGGGTTAAGACAAGGATCTTTACACAACGAGAAACAAAGTGAGAGTTTATAGGTAGGTGATGCATAGCATATAGAAAAGGCTTGCGTAGTAGATGAACATGGCTTGCGTAGAGGATGGACAGGGATTATGTAGCACACAAGTCTTCTGAAATTTTCTATGGAAGAGGAATGTAACTGATGAGAGAGATCTTTTGAATGGAAAAAAGGGGAGGGAAAGGAATACACATGTCAAGTAAACCCAATTTGAAAGCATGATTAGACTGTTCAAATTATTTGACAGTTTTGGTAGCGTGAATCTTTGCACAGTGACCTTACACACCATGTGATCCTTTACAAGCCAAATATCAAAACCACATCGGAATATTAGTACATACAACATGATGACTTATGATGGCCCCATATTTATCATAACATGTCATTATGATCCAGGATATCATTTGAAAAAAAATCCCCTAGACCTTTGATTTATGACTTGACTCTTTTATGACGTACCACATCAAATCTTATGGAAACAATCTTAGACTCATGAATAACTATCACACACTTAAGAACTCAAAATAGGACTGCATTGGTCTTCCCAAGACCAAGGCATGACTTTGCAAACTCTTAACACACCTATGACCATGCCTTTCAATCAAGGAAACTAACATTGGCTCCAATGGGGATGTTGTCCTCCTTGTGAGGAAGCAAAGAAAAGAAGACCATTTTCCTAAAAATTGGGCTTTATTTACTATTGAATCTTGAATCAAAACAAACTCTAATGTTTAAAAGAAAAAGGGACTGAAAGACTTTTTACAAACTTGACATATATTGGAAACATTCATCAGTGCCTTAGGGCCTTCACCTCGGGTTTCAATTTCTGCTGAATGATGCCCTCACCTATGACATCTTAAAGTAAAATGGTTATTTACAATGGGATGAAAGATAAAATTGCTTCAAATAATGTAGTGTTTGAGAAACCTTCCATTCACAGGCCGTCCACCATTGATATCTCCATTAATTTATTGTAACATATAAGCATTGCTTCCAGGATAAGCTACAATTCTATATTGTCCCAGCCAGAGGTGATCAAAATGTCCATGTTTCCCTTTATCTTCATTCCTTGCATCCCGTTTCAGCACTAGATCATCTACCTTAAAATCATCAACCTTTTTCCTCTTATTAAACACTTTTTTTCATTTTATCATGATGCAATTGTGTGTTATTGTATACTTCCTCTCTCATTTGTTGTACATGAATCAATTGATTAATTCTTCTTTGAATTCCATTTGGCTCAACCTTCTGTTCTTGCAACAATTTCATAACTGGCAGCCCTAATGAGGTAGGGAAAACTGCCTTTGTACCATACACTATCTGAAAAGGTGATGTAGAAATAGATCTCTTTGTAGTAATCTTATCATCCCATAGTGCATATATGAGTTTCTTGTGCCAAGCCTTTTTGTTTCCCTACAACAGGTTTCTGATAATTCTTGTCAGACTCTTTTTGGATGATTCAACTAATCTATTACCATGTGGGTAATAAGATGTGGAATGGCCAAGGGTTATATTGTAATCATTGCAAATTTTTCCATCCTCTTAGACTTGAATGATTCATTATCAATTATTATTGTTACTGGACAATCAAACCTAGACAAAATATTACTTTCCAAAAACTAGATAATGACAACATCGGTGGCTTACCTTGTTGGCACTGATTCAATCCATTTAGTGAAATAGTTTGTAGTTGTCAATATCAATTTGTGTTGAGTTGAAGAAAATGGATTAATATCACTTATAAAATCAAGGTCCCATTGCCTAAAGGATGCTTCAACTGAAATTGGTTTCAAGGCTAAGGGAAACAAATTCCTTTTTCCATAAAAAAATATGACATTCATGACAATTGGACACCTCCTTGTATACATCAGAGAAAATTCTAGGCCAATAAAACCCTGCTCTTAGTATCGTATGAACTGTGGTTTTCCAATAGTGGTGCCCTCCACAGTCACCCTTATGAAACTCTTTGATAGTTTGTTTTACCTTATCTTCCAACAAACAATATACAAAAATCCCCACTGGATCTTTCCAATATAGAGAACCATCAAGTATACAAAATTTGGTTGCCTTTAATTTCAAAAAACTAGATTTGGTTTTTCTTAGTTCATGAGGATCTTGTAAATTTTTAAAAATATATATGATATCAACATACCATGGAGATTAAAGAAAATTATTAGATACATGTGGTGATGATTCTTCCTTTGAATGTTCTAACAAATCTGCAATAAAGTTTATTCCTAACACATCATAATTTGACTGTGTCATCAGTTTGGAAAGTCCTTGGCCTTTGATTAACTTTGTAGGATTTATCTCCACATCATATTCCAACAAAACCACTATCCATTTGCCTCTGTTTCCTTCAAGATTCAACTGAGTTAGAATATCTTTCACAACATTATTGGGCACAAAAGAAACAACATGGGAATGTAAAATGTATATTCTAAATTCTTTTAGGGCTTTTACCAATGTATATTCTTGCTTCTCCATGATGTTGTACTTTAGTGGGGAATCTCTTAAAGTTTTCTTGTAGTAGGATATAGGCCTTTACAAATTTTGTTCATTCTTCTGTAACGAGACCCCTGCAATGGTGTGTTCTGATGCAAAAGAAAATAAGATGAAGTCCTTTGCATAGTTTGGACTAGCTAATATTGGTGCCTTGGTCAATGCTACCTTTATGTCCTAAAAGGATTTTCTAGCTTTGGTATGCATTTTATCTCACTTCCTTTCCTCACTCAACATGCTAGTAATGAACTTTATGATTTCTTCTAGATTAGGAATAAACCTCCTCAAAAAATTTAGCCTTCCAAGAAAACATTGTATCTCTAGTTTTTAGTTTGTTTTATATATATATATATATATATATATATATATATATATATATATATATATAT
>ML778367.1:424039-439692 GCA_009831015.1 Picea engelmannii | reverse complement strand
CAAAGTTATGATTACTTCAAGTTAGGGTTGTTGACTAATCCAAAACTAGGCATGTGAGACTAAAGAAAAGTTTGATGAAAATGCTAGTCTCTTGTTTTTAAAAGTTAAGGAAGGTTTGCAGGAATGTGATCATATACAATAGGCCTATTATAGATCTACAAATCAGATTTGGATGATGAAATTGATAAGGGCTTTTGGTTGAGGTACATGTTGAGTACATGGTTGAGATAAGTATTTGATGAGTTGGCGCACATACATGAGGTGTATAGTTGATGATGTTGGTACATATTGATGAGTCATAGTTGATGAGTAGTTGACACATGATTGGTATGAACTTGGTTATGGTACAGGTTGGTGCATGGTTGATTCTCTTGTTTAAGGTACAGGTTGATTACAGGTTGGTGCATGGTTGATGCACTTGTTTATGGTACAGGTTGATTACAGGTTGGTGCATGGTTGATGCACTTGTTTATGGTACAGGTTGATTACAGGTTGAGGTACAAGTTGATGCATGGTTCAGATTTATTGGTACAGGTTTACAACAGTATATCTCATAGTGATAGTGTGAAAGTGGTTCCATCATTCTACTTCTACTTCAGGGTGGAAGGACGGGGCAAGGACAGGTGGTTGTAGCCACCTTCCGGTTGTAGCCGGAGAACATTGGGGGTTGTAGCCTCCTTCTAGTTGTAGCCAGAGATTTCGGGAGTTGGAGCTTCCCTCAGGTTGTAGCCTAAGAAACTAGGAGGTTGGAGCATCCTTCCAGTTGCAGCTGGAAAACAAAGGAAATTGGTGCTTCCAATGAATGTAATTCTTCAAGACATATAAGAAAAAACATTCTATGGTTTTCTCCCGATTTGGGTTTCCATGTAAAACACTAGTGTACTATGCATGCGTGTGATTGTTTATTTATTACTGCTCATTATTGGATAATAATTCTACATTGATATAACATTTGAAGAAAAAGGATTATAATTACGTTATTACTGATTCACCCCCCCTCTCAGTAATCCAACAATAAGGTGTTCTATAAAATCTTTTTCTTGAAGATCCTTCTTCTGCAACTCTTTTCAGGTCAACAACTTGGTTGGATAAATTTTGAAATGATTTTTGCAGGCTTTCCATATCTACAGGTTCCTGATCTTTATTATTGGAAGGTGGTTTAGTAAGAATATCAATCTTCTTCTTGGAAGAAGAAGTTTGTTCAACTTCATGATTTGTATTATATTTCAAGCTAAGCATATCATTTTCAATGAGAATAGATTTTTCAAAAGCCTCTAATAGAGTATTATTTTTGGAACTTTTAACCCACATTGTTGTAGTATGATGTAAAGCTTTAGTGTAATAATCAATGATTAAAGTTTTTGTAGGCATAGAATCTGCGGGGATATTATTCTTAAGTGTGAGAAACCTCTGGTTAAAGTCTTTTACTTTTTCCTTCTGATTCATCTTCATACTAGATAGCTCCATGACTAAAAATTTAGGGGATTTCTCATCTCTGAACTTTTCTAAAAAAATGGTTTCAAATCTATCCCAGGAAACTATAGTTTGAGGTTGTTGTGTGAAGTACCATATGGAGGCATTTCCCTTGAAGGTGTAAGAAAAAATATTGCACACGACATCTTGATGTTCTACAGTTCTAAGCATAACAACCAACACAATTTTTTTATATGATCTTCAAGTAACTGTTTGGAATCAGGGTCAAACTTAGGTAACCATTTTTCAGGATGCTTAGGTAAAGGATGTTGTGGTCCTCTTATGGAAACAACATCTTGTTAAAACCAAGGCCTAGTAGGATTATTTTGGTTAGCCATCTAGGATGAAGTTTGTGAATTATTTGAATTTTGAGATTGTTCATAAGATGAACTTTCTTTGTCAGAGGATTATCCTCCTAATGGAGGTGGAGAAGGGTTGGGTGGTGAAGTATGTAAATGAGATCCCCCATCACCTAGAATAAGAGTTTTGGCGTTGGGTGATTGTGGTACCCATGTTTCCATCTGACCTTGATACAAGGGATTAATGATTCCATCTACAATATCGGTTTCAGGTTTATTATTCAAGATGTCGTGAATCATGTAATTTGGTGTACTAGTGACAAGAGGATATTCTTGTTGATCATAAAAATTAAGAGGTTGATATAATTGATCACCCAGCTCCCTAAGTCCTGCCGAAGTATCATGAGTTCTTATTAATGATTGGTGGGATCTCTAGAGTATCTCCTATAAATTTGGTATTTGCGGAAGCAGTGTCATAGGTTCAATAGGAACAGATGGAGAATGTTGGTCAATGGAATAATAATCTTAGTCTCATATGTAGTGGTTATGTTAGATACAATAGTTGAGTCTAACTGACTACAAGTTCTAACTGGAGAGCGATTGTTTGGAGTTGTTTTTCGGCTTCCACGTGAAATTAATATCTAGTTGGCCCTCCTTATAGTGCCATTTATTGACAAGAATATGTGAAGGCTCCTAAACTGGAAGGGAGATTTTGGTTCGAGGTTGTCTGGAATAACCCAAGTTGTTTAAGGTAATCCACCCTGACTGTAACATCCCCGACCACCAAAAGGTTGGGCAATTCTACCAAACACAACCTTAACTTAGCCTTTAAAGCTCTATGTGTCTATTCTGATCAGTGAGAGCTCCAACCTTAAACTACTGGGTTATGCCACAAAGATACTTGCGGAAAAACATACACATCCATATAAACATAGAATGATTATTCTACATATATATATAACATAATAATGCGAAAATAACAGTAAGCCTACACATGCAACATATACAACATATATAGGAAATACTCATCAATTACAACATATGTACCATTACACAACATGTAAATGAACATAAAAATGGTACTTATCTTTTATTAGAAGAACACCAACTACGTGCAGACCTTCCACGAACCTCCCCACCATAGACGACGCTTCTCATCATGCTCAACAGTGAGTCACCCCTGAGATGGGACTAAGTTCCACCCAAGGCAAGGGAATCCTATACTAGGCCGAGGTTACTGAAACGCTACACAGTGAAACCAGAAGGATTCTCTCCAGGAGACTTCTTATGCCCACTACTCACAGACTCTCATTCTCCACATGCTTGTTCCACCTAGGAGTATACACCTTCACAAGAACAGTCCATCGGTGCTTCACCTCCCTCTCTAGGTCTTGGCAACAGGTCAGATCAAGAATTATCAAAGCTCTGTAAATGGTGTTGGACTCTCTCTAGGAGAAAACCACTTCCCAATAGACTCTCTCACCTGGCGAGAGTTGCTCACAGTCCTGACAACTTATCTCATCTACCAGGGGCCTAAAAACCCGCTTCTTCAACACACTCCTTGAATCAACTCCAACTAGGTGAGGACAATAGTAACAGTGAAAAACTCATTCACATAGGAATGAAAAAAGGAAACAAGCCACACTCAGTCCAGGAACTGCGTGGCCACAACAACCCACAGTTACGACAACACATGGCTCAAAAAAATATAGAATACCCAGGCTTCAAAGAAGAAGCAGATCAGTCCAAGGGTTCTCACTGGTTTTAGGATGCATGACTAGAGGAAAAAACATAGGGGTCGAGTGCATAGTCAAAATGGGTTCAGACTCTGGATGGTCGAATGACAAACAAAATCACGCAGAGGTTGGAAGAATGACTCATGGGTTACTCATTCTAGGGTCCCTGGTGGATGTCCCCATTCATGGTTAAACAGTGGATGGAGAATTGCCAAACTTCCCCCAAACCAACCCCCAACATGGCTCAACTCATCATCTTTTAATGCATGTGCCCATGTCAACACTTGTTGATCAAGGAAGCTCCCCAGGCTCAGAAAATGCTCAAACATTAAAGTTATCGAAATTGAGTGAAACCAATTGCATTGCAACTGGATCATCACACTGATTCTGACCATATATTTACTTTCTCAAGCAGGCTTCGTATGCGAGAGTTACTGCACTCTGATCAGATTCTCAAATAGCTAAAAAGGTCAAAAGGTCAACTGGCAAAAAGTCAATGTTGATGGGATCATGACATCACCAAAGATAATTAATGATGTTGATGTGGCAGAGACATGTGGCAACACTGCAACAGTTGACTGGGCAGATGACAGATCCAATCATAATTGGACACGTGGCATGTGATTTGGGAAATGTGGTGGTGCCATGTGGCCAGGGCAAGGGCATCCATGTGGCACCCAGTCATCAGTTGAATGGAAAGTTACAAAAATATGTTTTGGGGTTCATGAGAATGGAACCTGTGACCTATGGCCAAGCTGCAATGCTTTGGGTAGAGTCCTTTTACCAATGCGCCATGTGTGTTTCTTGTTTAATATAAGTCCACATGTTAATATATATGTTGAATATATTGTTAAGGGTGTAAAAAGGAGGGGGTTGGGGCTAAGCCCCAACCCGTGGTCCCTTACCATAGCATACAATCAGAGTGCAAGTGCCTTACCTTAAACTTCCCCTCCAATAAATCAGCCTGTGTTCGCTTCTAATTCGCCACATATCCAAGAGTCTATCCACCAAAAGGCATACATAGTTTTGATGTTAAATGGAGGTCCCATGGAATGTGCCCAAAGACTATGGGCTAACATGAATTAAGGGCTAGCGCTTGGCCAATTTTAGATGCATGTGACCACTATTTGAGGGCGTGCGCCTATTCTTGGGGGCTTAAGCTCAAATTTATGTCAAAAAGTGGGTTTTTAACCATGTCTGTGTATTTTTAATTGATTTTTTCCTGATATAATGACCATAATTGATTTTTTGAGGATATCTTGGCCATTTGGAGGGGAATTTGATCCCAGAAAGAGGCCAGATCTTTAGGGGAAGTTGGAATTCCTCATCTGAGCCTGAAAACTATATAAACCAGGGTTTTTGAAGCTTGAAAAAAAACTTTTTTATGCAGAGAATTGAAGGAGAAGCTTGTAATTTTTGGCCTTTTCTCATGATTTGAGAGGCATTTTTGCCATGTTTTTGAGAGGAGTTTGATGATGCATGTATGAATATGAGAAAGGAGGTCTTTCACATTGGATCTGAAGCATGTAATGTAACAACAAAGATCCTATGTAAGATAACTTTGAGCATTTAAAGAGAAATAAAGAGGTCCTCCACTTGGAAGCGGGCCCAGAGACATAGCCAATGATTGGTGAACTTCGTTAACAAGTTCTTGTCTCTATTTCTCTTTTTGTTTTTTTGTTCTCTTCTCTTAATTTGCAGCATGGTTATTAATGGCTGATCTCTTTATTCACTTATAAACATCAAGTAAAAGTCACATTTGATATTCTGCAATAAGTTAATGAGTTTATGTATTTCACATTCTTATCGATCCAATGCATAAAATACAATGAACTAAACTTGCAATTTATCAGTAATAACTTCATTTTTGTATCAAATTTATGGTATCAGAGAATTTGGTTTTGAAGGTTTGACAGGAATTGCAAGCATTGGATTCTCACCAGAGAAAAACTCAAGCGAGGAGAAGGCCAACTTGAGGCTCTTAATACATAGATTCAAAGGATACCGCATAAACAAGAGATGTCTTCATCGAGAAAACTAGGTACTTTTGCATCTGAGGATGATTTATTTGAGTCATTTAAATTGATGAAATCCATGGTAGAGGAACTCTATCAGGGAAGAGGACTGTGAAGAAATCCAAAAGTTGAATAAGGTGAATCTTCAGTAAGAGAAGGAGGAGTTGGAGGTGGTGGACCTTCAAAACCTTCTTCTCCTTCATCCTCGTCATCTACAAGTGAAGCGAGTGTACATCCCTCCAAGGATAAGAAACCTAATAAAACTCATCATTCTTCTGATATGCCTTTATTAAAGTTAGATGTAAAGTTTCAATTACCCACTTATGATGGTGAATTAGATGCAAAAAATATAGATAATTGGGTGAGACAGTTAGAAGTCTATTGCAGGATATAAAGGATTTTTGATGATGAAACAAAGATCCAACTTTCAATTCTCAAATTGGGAGGCACAAATTGCATATGGTGGGAAAGAAAAACTAAGGATGATCTCAATAAAAATGGTAAACCAATCTCTTCCTGGAATGATTTTATCACTACTTTGAAGAAAAAATTCTATCCATTAACATACATGCAACCGGAAAAGATGAATTGGCAAAGTTTAAGGCAAGTTAAAGGTCAAAGTGCATAAGAATATAGTCAGATATTTCGTAAGAAATCTTTAAATTTGGGTATTCCTTTATATACATAAGACACACTCCTAAAATATATTGGTGGATTACATTCTTATCTCAAGCACATGATTCTTATGCTTATTCCTTCTAAATTTGATGAAGTATGTGTACAAGCCATTCACATTGAATCAAGTAAAGGGAATGTTGGTGATAGTGTTTCTACAAATACTTGGAAAATAAAGGATGTAGGGAAAACGAAAGAGAAAGAGAAGAAGACAACCACAACAAGAAAGGAGAAGCCTACTTTCAAGCATTGCAAGAAAGTAGGCCATGATGAAGATCATTGTTGGGTGTTACATCCTGAATTGAAGCCAAAGAAGTATGCCAATCATGGAAGGAAGAATACCACAGTTGCGATAGTTCAGGTGGATCTTGGATCAGATTCCAATGATGAGACATAGGTTGTAGCTATGGGGATCCGAGGTATAAATTTTGTTGCAAGTACTAGCTCTTCTAAATTAGTTGTTGTAAATGATGAGGGTAAAAGGAATGAACTTTTCCACGTGAGGGTCATAACAAATTATGTTAAAGTTGATACTCCTATAGACATTGGATCACAAGAAAATCTAATTAATGAAGAGGGTGTAAATAAATTGGGACTTGAAACTAAGTCACATCCTAAACCATATCCATTGGGATAGATATGTGGTGATAACAATTTGCAAGTAACCAAGCAATGTAAAATGAAGTTTGCAATCACTTCTAATTATGTTGATGAAGTAGAGCTTGATATAGTTCCATTGGACATATGTGGAATTGTATTGGGAATCCCATACCTCTATGATAGGAAATTTATATTCTACAGGGAGGAGAATAAATATTTCTTCAAGAAAGATGGGAAAGAGTACATTATTCATGCTCATCAAATGAAAACTGACATATCTTTTGCAGCTACAGGATAGTTAAAAAGAATGGTAAATGTAAGAAAAAGTTTAACACTTATGTCTGTAACAAAACAAGAAGTTAGTGATGTTGAACATGAGATGATTCCATATGTTTCTAATAGTCATGAAGTGTCACCAGGGGTACAACATGAAGTTCATCTGCATAATTTGATTACTGTTCCTGTTCAAAAGGGGAAGCATGTTGTTTCATTCTCATTAGCATGTCTAGTATTGTTGATTAGTTTCCTGCTATTAAGTGGTGTATGGCTGCTAACTACGACAAAGAATGTAGATGACTGTGCAATTGATGGGATGATTACTTTGGTAAACAATGTTATCTCAGTTTTCGTGTTTGTTGTGATTAGTCAGGTGATCATTGTCCCAGAAGAAAGGATGGATGATATAGGACAACTGGGGAGGCAGTACCCTCACTTATTACTTGAGTAAAAGCAGACTTTTGGTGCTCCAAAAGCTTCAAAAGTGGGGAGGAATGATCCAGGAGGCTCCCCAGGCTTAGAAAATGCTCAAAAATGAAAGTTCTTGGAATTGAGTGAAACCAATTCCATTGCGATCGACTCGTCGCACTGATTTCGGCCATATATTTACTTTCTCAAACGGGCTCCGTATGCGAGTGTTATCATACTCTGTTCATATTCTCAAACAACTAAAAAAGTCAAAGGGTCAACTGGAAAAAAGTCAATGCTAACGTCAGCATGAAATCATGAAAGCTAATTAATGATGATGATGTGGCAGCACTACAATAGTTGACTGGGTAGATGACAAATCCAATTAGAATTGGACATGTGGCATGTGATTTGGGCAAATGTGGTGGTGCCACGTGGCCCACACATGGGAAACCATGTGGCACCGAGTCAACGGTTGAATGGAAAGTTCCAAAAATATGTTTTCGGGCTCATGATAATGGAACCCACGACCTATGGCCAAGCCCAAGTCCTTTGGGTAGAGTCTTATTACCAACGCGCCATGTGTGTTTCTTGTTTAATATAAGTCCACATATTAATATATATGTTGAATATATTGTTAAGGGTGTAAAAAGGAGAGGGTTGGGGCTAATCCCCAGCCCGTGGTCCCTTACCATAGCATACAATCAGAGCACAGGAGCCTTACCTTAAACCGCCCCTCCAATAAATCAGCATGTGGTCGCTTGTAATCTACCACATATCCAGGAATCTATCCACCAAAAGGTGCACAGATTTTTGATGTTAAATGGAGGTCACATGGAATACACCCAAAGACCAGGGGCTAGCACAAATTAAGGGCTAGTGCTTGGCCAATTTTAGATGCATGTGACCACTATTTGAGGGCGCATGACTATTCTTTGGGGTTAAGCCCAAATTTATGCCAAAAAGTGGGTTTTTAACCATGTCTGTGTATTTTTAATTGATTTTTGCTAGATATAATGACTAGAATTGATTTTTTGAGGATATCTTGGCCATTTGGACGGGGATTTGATCCCAGAAAGAGTCCATATCTTCAGGAGAAGTTGGAATTCCTCATATAATCCTGAAAACTATATAAACTAGGATTTTTGAAGCTTAAAAAAAGACTTTTTGATGCAGGGAATTGAAGGAGCAACTTGTAATTTTTGGCCTTTTTCTCATGATTTAAGAGGCATTTTTGCCATGTTTTTGAGAGGAGTTTGATGATGCATGTATGAATCTGAGCAAGGAGGTCTTGCAAAACAGATCTGAAGCATGTAATGTAACAACAAAGAGCCTATGTAAGAGAACTTTGAGCATTTAAAGAGCAATAAAGAGGTCCTTCACTTGGAAGCAGGCCCGAGGACATAGCCAATGATTGGTGAACTCCATTAACAAGTTATTGTCTCTATTTCTCTTTCTGTTTTTCTATTCTCTTCTCTTAATTTGCAGCATGGTTATTAATGGATGATCTCTTTATTCACTTATAAACATCAAGTAAAAGTCACATTTGATATTCCGCAATAACTTAATGAGTTTATGTATTTCGCATTCTTATCGATTCGATGCATAAAATACAATGAACTAAACTTGCAATTCATCAGTAATACCTTCATTTTTGGATCACTTGTCTTTCTGGGGTTGCATGCACTACATTTTCATTCATTCCCCTTTCCCAGGAACTTAGGACATCACTCATCAATTGTCCACCTTATCCTTTAGGAAATAATAATAAATTATTATCCCCTTTAGAGGTAAGCCCCCTAGCTTAGCCCCTAGGCCGACACACTTAGAATCCTCCCTTACCCAACCTTGTGAAAACTTATTCCCCCATCACTCTTTCTTCTTGGTGGGTCTACACACAATGATGTTTATATTTTATTAATGATCTGCATAATTACATATACAAAATTAGACTCCTGGCCTTTAACACCTAGGATCTCCATCCTAGTAAACACATAATCCCACCATCTTATCAACACTTGGCTCACCAGCCTATAAACATGATTACAATTCATAATATCAGTGGGGCTCATCCTTGGGGATATTACAATCCCCTCCCCTTATTTTTGCACTGTCCTCGGTGAAACTCTTTACACAACATCAACAAGATTTCCAAAATCTTCAAAAAGATGCGGGTATTCTGCCCACATAGCATCTTCATGCTCCCATGTTGCATCCTCTGGACCGTACCAGGTCCATTAGACCTTTACAATCCCTATGGATCGATTTCAGAGATGCTTTCTTTTCTGGTCCAATATACGCACCAGATGCACTGCAAGACACCTTCTTGCTCCACCTGAATCACATTCCAATCGATTAGATGATTAGCATCAGGTATATATATTTCTTAAGCAATGAAATATGAAACAAATTATGTACAGTCATGGATGCAGGTAATACAAGCATATATGAAATGTATATATATGTATATACAAACAATTCTAATAACATTATAACTTGTATCCAACATACACAACATACAATAGTTAGAGAATTGTACTTATCTTTTGATTTGAGAAGACCTTCCACCCCTGAGCAGGGTTATGACTCCATCGGGGCAATGGCTTCCTAAGATAGCCACGGTCCACAATCCATATCCATGTGGTCTAGGCCAAGGTACCAAACCTTGGCAATACTCCAACCATTCAAACCTCAACTACACTCCAACCAATGGTCTCTCATTCCGCACATGCCTTTCCCACCCCAAGAGTGTACACTTTCACTCTCACATAGTCCATCGGCTACTACACCTCCCTTTCCTTGGGCTTCAGCAATAGGCCAACTCACGAAGTCTCTGAGCACCGTGGCTTCCAGATTTCCAATTGCCCTCAGATATTTCCAATCAACATCTTCCTCAAGCTACTCTTTGTAGTCAACATTCTAACTTTAATCAACATCATCTCATCTGCATCACCCACATGCAATTATCATGAGAAAACATAAAATAATTCATTTAGGAACTCCAATTAGTTTGAAAGGGAATTCAACTTTTATCCCCAAAACATGAAATTATATTTCATGATTCATCTTGGTTGTTGCCATATTATGAATACAACCATCTTTGTGATTTTCCATAGGCACCAAACTGCATACCATTTTCCCGCAAGACTTCATCTTGCATACTGCCAATAATTTGTCAGTATTTTTGTACATTATAATTCAAAATGTACAACAACTTATGCAATGATCTTAGAATTGCCTACACCTAGAAATTCAATCACAATTACCAAACAATTTAACCAAATATAATGACTCATCATTCTCTGCATATGCATGTTCATAAATAACAATAATTTTATTATTTCAATTTTTCTGAACATAAATTTTATGTAGTTTCTATTCATGTGTCTACCTGGCTTTCAACTTTCCTGTTGCAATGTTTAACAATTCTTGAAATGTTCTCAACTTCATGAGTTAGCAACATTTCATCCATTAGTATAGTTATTTCCATGCCAAGACATATATGCATGTACTTACAAAATGCATTCAGCCAAGTGCATTTAAGTATACAATTCCATCATGTATGAGTGCAACTCTACCCCTTATTAGACATGAGTACAACTCTCAATGCCTATTTATTTAGTGCACCCTTGTATTGAATTACATAATTCTCTTCATCTCAGTCATGTATCTCACCATCCATAAGTCGGAATTATGGCCAATGTGTTGACACATTCTCCACACACTTCCTATTGTCTTCCCAATTAATTGGATACCTTCCTTTTCAACCCAAACACTACACCAAGAATATAATTCTGTGGTTTTCATTAGTGTTATAAAAAAGGTTGCAGTCTAAGTTTTATTTAAAGGTAGGAAGATTTTAGTACATCTGTGGCTCATAAACTTTCCATATCCATACCTTGCCATATCCAACCAGGTCTCGGTCTCATACATGACTATCTTACTAGCATTCATTCCTATAACAAGTTCTTATCTTTTAATTTTTTGGTTATTACCCCATAAAAAAATTAACATGTCATTCTCATATGTCAGTGTGTGCATTCAATGCTAAGAAGTTTTGAATTAATACATGCCTCCATCCTTTACCACATCCAGTGGTATGCCATCAATAATATAATCATGTGATTTTATAAAATAACTCTAGTTGAGGAAATTCTTACCTAAATTTCCTTTCAACAATTATGCAAAAAGAGTAATAAAAACTCATACCTGCATGACTGCCATTAATAAATTTTATACTACCTAAAATTTTGATGATAGTGTAATATTTCATGCTTCCTTTATCAAACTTATAACCAACACTTCAACTCTCTGTTGCTTCCCTCCTTACGTAACAACATCACCAACAACACTTGCAAACATGAAAGCATTCTTTCCTCTGGCTGACCCAACACATACTTGCTTCCACAGAAATTGCAACAACTTCTTTCTCCCTATAAAAAAATTTCATTTCTGATCCCAGAAGTATTCAATTCTTCCCCGATTCTTGAATATTATTGTGCTCTCATTGTAGTCACT
Organism: Picea engelmannii; assembly: GCA_009831015.1. NCBI lineage: Eukaryota > Viridiplantae > Streptophyta > Pinopsida > Pinales > Pinaceae > Picea > Picea engelmannii. Next base: position 427,692 of record ML778367.1, on the reverse strand, counting down.
TTACATGACTATTTTTGTCCTGAGCACTTTCTATCCAAATCACTCTTGGATGCCTTTGCATTTATAGTCCCAAACTAAGCTCATATTAACCTTCATCTATCGTTAATTTTTTGGGTCCAACTAACCCAATCGCGTACTTGGATGAATCAAATTCCACACCAAGTTGTTTTATAGACTCTGGATTCTTCAACATCCAGTTACTCTTCAGGCCTGAACTTATTTTACCTTACCATCATAGATTCAAGTGATACCTCCAACTTCTTGGGTTGTCACTCATGGCTCTATGGGTATTCATTGTTATATAAGGAGTATGTATCCTTAATTAACCTGGTTATGATCCCATAATCAATCATAACATAATATGCAACTAAAATTGTATCTAAGTGCATTCTAGCATCAACAACACTTACACACTCTAGGCCTTCGAACATTACATATCAATTTAAATACTGAAAATTAATTGAGGGAATCCTTACCTTGATCGCCTTCAACATGTATGCATCAACAAAAACTAAATGCATACCTTCTTGGTTTTTACCTACCAACTTGTTTTTGTCTGGCCAACTAATATATGTAGAATCTCACAGACTTCCCCCTTCATCATTTTGATCACCATTCCTTCCATCCCCATGGGTCTTCACCTCGATGGAAATTATAAGCAACAACAACATCCACATATTTAACCCTGCTGTATCATTTTTCCTAAATACATAATCCATACTTTAGTCATACTCAAAAATTATTTCATAATAACAGACTATTCTAAGTTCATCGGCATGTTATATGCATATCCAAGAAAGTACATATGAAAAATTATGCATTCATATTGATGTAGACCCCCCCCTAATCTACTCGGGGTTGCACAACCTTTAGGTCTAGGATATTTATTCCTTCTGAGTTGGATCAACCCTTCAGGCTCCTTATTGAACCCAAAACAATTATACATAGCCCCCCTTTTTCCTTTAGGCATAGGTCCTGACAGACCCACAAGCTATTCCTGCGCACTTCCAAAACTCCAAGTTTCAGGCGCTAGCCCTTTTTTCATTATCCCTTTCCTTCTTAAGATCGTGGGCTATGACCTCATGGAAAGTTGTGATTGTGGGCGTGGACAAGAGTGGTTTTAGGCCAACCCATTTTTCGCCCCGCAATTCACCTCCATCTTCCATGTATGCCTTCAGTGATACCGTGGTATAAATTGTGGCCTCCTCTCAGATTTTTAACATCTGAGCAAGTTCTGGCCCCACAATCCATTTCGTTCATCGATCTCTTGCTTTCAGAAATGATCTATGATCAATGGCTGCTATCTATCCTCCTTTCCTATATTTCACATGCCTTCCCAGACCTCCATGATCCGTCGACATGTAGCTCTATTCCAAACCAACGGCTACGATTGATTCAGACTTTTCGGTCTTTGGGAGTTTCAACTCTCAACTCTCGCTCCCTCCTAAGTAGCTGTAATATCCCCAAGGATGAGCCCTAGTGATGTTATGAATTGTAATCATGTTTATAGGTTGGTGAGCCAAGTGTTGATAAGATGGTGGGATTATGTGTTTACTAGGCCAGAGAGTCTAGGTGTTAAATTCCAGGAGCCAGATTTTGTATATGTAATTATGCAGATCATTAATAAAATATAAACATCGTTGTGTGTAGATCGGCCATGAAGAAAGTGTGATGGGGGACTAAGATTCCACAGGGTTGGGTAAGGGAGGAGGCTAAGTGTGTGGGCCTAGGGGCTAATCTAGGGAGCTTACCTCTAAAGGGGATAATAATTTATTATTATTTCCTAAAAGGATAAGGTGGTCAATTGACCAAGTGTTGTCCTAAGTTATTGGGAAAGGGGAACAAATGAAAATGTAGTGCATGAAGCTCGAGGAAGACAAATGTCGCCCTGGGTGCATGCATTAAAAGCTGACGAGTTGATCCATGTTGGGGGTTGGTTTTGTGGAGTTTGGAGATTCTCCATCCATTTTCTAACCGTGAATGGGGATATCCACCAAGGACCCTGGAACAAGTAACCTGTGAGTCATTCTTCCATCATCGGTTTGAGTTAGCGGTTCGTCCTATCCATTCTTCCATCCGGAGTCTGAACCCGAAATGCCCATGATCAACCTTTGCATTATTTCCTAGTCACGCACCCTAAAACCCATGGGGAAAATTAACAGACCGATTCATGTCTCCGGGAGAAGTCCAATTTATCCTGTGTGTATCCTGATAAGTCCGACGCATCCTGTAACCTCCTGAGCCTTGTTGTTTCTTAGTGTTCGACTGTTACCGTTTTGGGTGTTCATAATCGTTTTCCCTATTGTTGTTGCTGTCACCCGTACTAGGCTGGAGATGGTTTGAATATTGGCTGAAGAAGCAGGTTTTCAGGCCTGTGGTTGAAGAGGTAGGTTGTCAGTCCTGTGAGCAACTCTCTCCAGGTGAGAGAGTGTGCTGAGGAAGTGAGAACTCCTGGAAGGGGTCATGCAGCTGCTATAGATATTTGAGAATTCTAGTTCGGCCTATTGCTGAAGCCCAAGGCAAGGGAAGTGAAGTAGACAATGGACTCTGTGACAGTGAAGGTGTATACTCCTGGGGTGGGACATGCATGTGGGGAATGAGAGTCTGTGAGAAGTGGGCGTAAGTTGCTCCTGGGAGAAAATTCTTCCTCTTTCACTGTGTGACTTCCCTATTCACCTTGCTTAGCCTAAGAATCTATTGACCAGTGAGCTTAGTCCTAGCTCATGGGTGACCTACTGCTGAGAGTTATGAGTAGTGTGGTCTAGAGATAGGAGGTTCGTGGAAGGTCTGCATGCAGTTGGTGGTTTTTCTCTAGTTAAAAGATAAGCATCAGTCTGTACTTAATTTATATGTTATGCATGTCTGTGATGCTTGAATGTTATCATGTATTCTGTTGCGTATATGAAATACTGTTAGTTCCATTGATTATGTATGGTAGCAGTAATTATGTGATTATAGTGATTAAGTGTTTTAATTCATTAAAATTATTTTTGTATGTATGTGTATGATTCCGTAGCAGTGTTGCCTAATAGGCCTAGTGAGGGTCGGGGACATTATATTTTTGTATAAGAGCTAAGTGAAGTGACTGAGTAGTGACATTGCCCATACTATTGAAGGTTGGGGGCATTACATTTTGGTATCAGAGCCAAGGTTTCAACACTAAGCCTAGATGGGCCATGTTAGTGGAAGTTGAAGAAAAAGTTTCGAAAAGAATTGTTGTCAAAGTAGACAAAATTCGAGTTCAGAGCCAAGGTTTCAACGCCAAACCTAGATGGGTTGGATAAGTGGTCTCTTGAACTAAGTTTTCAACTAGAAATCATGTCTGGAGGAACCGATTTCTAACCTTAGAATGTTCCTGAGAACCAAGAGGTTACTTTGGCTGTGTTACTAAGCTCAGGAGGTGTAGTGGTATTATAAAACTACGTCAGACATGGTATTTGGCCACAGAGATAGAGATCACAACACTTGTGGTGTTGGGGTTGTAGGATCTGTTAGGAAGGAATGGAAATCCTTTGCGACTATAACAACCCTAATTAATTATTTAATTATCATGATTAAATATTTGTTTAATAGATATTAGTTTAATAAATTATTAATTTATATTATTTTTTTAAAAGACTTATTTTAAAATATAATTGTATTGGTAGATGGAC
>ML778367.1:403880-423965 GCA_009831015.1 Picea engelmannii | reverse complement strand
GGGGGGATAAAGCAGTTGGATAAGGGAGGAGAAGGAATATAAGGAAAGGGAGAGTACTCGAGAAGGGGTATTTTTTGAGGTTGAGTAGTATTTTCAATTGAGGAGAAGGGGAGAAATTGGGGGAGGGAAGAGGAAGTTGTTTGGGGCTGCATTTGTTCTGAGTTTTTCTTACATCTTACTGGAGGTATCTCATAGGGGCATGTGCTGCTTGGAATTTTGGGCTCGAGGCCCAGGAAACCATAAGGAATCTTGGGGCTAGGGATCCAGATAGGATGTTCCTAGCTGGCTGGGAGGTTAATCAGTTTGGGTAGAGCTTCAGTACAACATCAGTTTGAGGTAGATACATTTTATTATCATCATTATTATGTTGTTGTTCATTATTTTTATATTGTTCATCATTATTATGCTATTGTTCATTATTTTTATACTGTTCATTATTATTATGCTGAACATGTTGTTCATTATTATGATGTTCGTTTTTAACTCTGCTGAACAATGTTATTATGTTGAATAGTGAATAAAGAAGAAATTATGATAGAGTTTCTATATCTAGATTTATGTTTTATAAGGCTCTATGTGGAAAATCCTTACACATGGTATCAGAGCCAAGTTTAAAAACTTGGACCAGGGCCTACCCACCTACCCGCATATAAGAATGAAATTTTAGGAATGGAATTGTTCCAGCATTAACCCAGAAATTTAAACAACCCCTAAACAACCCCTAAATAGTCATATTGAAACCCTTTACAATATATATATATATATATATATATATATATATATATATATATATATATATATATATATATATATATAATATGCGCAAAATAACTTATCCAGTTCCCAACAACGGAGTGAGAGGAGTCCATCTAGGACAACAACATGCGAAGAAGATCTGTTATAATACCAAAATCTTTTGAAGATGAGGAAGCAACAACAACAAAAGAGTCATTGAATATAGAAACCATAGAGATAGAGATATCAGATGACGATGAGTTTGTGGATGCAGAGGAATATCATTCTCTTCCCCACCAAGAAGAGAGAGGAGGAAACGAAAGAATGTCGAGAGGAATTCAACAGGGCGGTCCCATGGACATGGATTATGGAAGCTTTGGGCACGTGGAAGAATTTCTAAGAAATCTGGGAGTGAGGCCCCAAAGAGAGTAGTTGGAGTCGTGCATTGAGATGTTAAGGAATTCACGGATGGGGTTTGCCAATATGATTGTTTCTCAGTAGGCAGAGCTCTTCCTTTCCGAGTTCTTGTTTTCAGACATGAATACTGTCAGAGATGTTGTGCTTCCACCAAACCTCCACACGTTTCATGCCCAGGAGATTCTCAGGCCCTATGTCTTGTAGATTGCTCGCCAGAATGTGCATTTATGGCGTGACCTTACACACCCTACCTCTTGTTTTTACGATGCGACCTTGCACACCCTACAGAGTAAGGTAAATAAAATATATATATATATTAGGGCTGTAGCACCCGAGAGATACAAATTGCATGCCAAATTTCCATGTCACATGATAGTGAAACTTATAGAAAACACATCATAATTCAACACCAAAGTCCAAAGACAAACTCCAGGGTCGACCGAGCAGAGGGGGCATGCCACTATGCACAACGCATCCTCTAGTCCTTGAGCTCGTAGGCACCAGGGTCGACCGAGTAGAGGGAGCGCGCCACTGTGCACAATGCGTCCTTCAGTCCTTGAGCTCATAGACACCAGGGTCGACCGAGCAAAGGGAACGACCATGGCCAGCCTCATCCTTCACCTTTGCATGTAATGACTGAGCAAATGAGAAAAAAAAATGAAAATGAAAAGGGCCGAGTGAGAGTAGGGTTTGAAGTGTGGAATGATGCGAGGAATGATGTGAGTGATAAGGGAGTAGGGTTGGGAATTGAGAGCGGGGGAGAGGGGCACGTGGGCCTCATGCGAGGACCCACGATGCCAAAACTCGTTTTTTTTATTATTATTATTATTATTATTATTTCTATTTTAGTTGGTTTATTTTATTTTTAAATCCGTTTGAGTTTTAATTATTTTAAAACATTAGTCTAAATTATTATTTAGTGTAAATTCTAATTTTAAATTTTAAATTTTGATAAATTTTAAATTTTAACTTTTATTTCAAATTATTGATACTAATGATTAGTTAAGTATTGATTAATTAACTAGGGATTAATTAACTAAGTGAGCAATTAATGTTAAAATAATAATATTTATTTGATGGATTAGACTAAATGTGTTGATTAAGACTATTGAAACTTAGGTTAAAGTTTAGTCTAGGGTTTTTAGGTTATAATGATTAATCAACATTGTATTTAACACACTTTATTTAGTTTCTAAATTGTTAAAGACTTAAGGAGGTACGTGACACTTATTGGTGAGTACCTCATAGCACTAACATAGTTGGTAGGAAAGGGAGTTAGAAATTATTCTTAATGAAGTTACCAATCTTAGAGGCTTTCGACCCAACCTTTAGCCACTTACCCTAAAGAGAGTAACGTCTACTTACAAACAAGTATATAAACAAAAAATTACGCCTAACCCTATGTTTACAAGTCTAAGTTGCGTGACTATGAACTTCCTTAGAGTCCTCCCTGATGAGCATTTGGTTTTATGCAAATTCAATTATACAGGATGGTTAGGACTCATGGAAATCGAGGCCAAGGGGCATTGTTGCAAGGACCTCCAATGCTGCCACCACCATCACCTGAATTAGCTCTCATTTTGTGCTCTTCGGAGGCTATAAACGAGACTTTAAAGAGGTGTCAGCTAGCAGGGGTCGAAGTGGAGCCCCCACCATCTAGAGTGGGTAACCCTAAAGCGTCGAGGGATTCAATGGGACGGCCTCCACCCGAGGACATCACTAGAGAATTGCAGAAGAACAAAATTTCATAATTTTTCGGGGGTCGTTCTAGTGAACATGCAGAGGCATGGTTGGAAGGAATGACACAATATTTCTCCTTAATAGACTATGCTTCCATATCAAAGGAAAAAATAGCAATCTTTCATTTGAGGGACAATGCCTTGAACTGGTGGGGAAACTTGGAGAGGCATTTTCACCTTACTCCAAGCATCGTCTCATGGGAACTTTTTGAGGAAAGATTCTAGAGGAAATATCTACCATATTACTACAAGGAACAACAGGTGAGAGCATTTCATGCTCTAGTAAATGGGAACAGGACCATGGAAGAGTACGAGATCAGGTTCATGGAGTTGGTAAAATATGTTTCGTACATGGATAATGATCAAGGACAGGAAGAACACTTTGTTTATGGGTTAAAACCTAAGATAAAGGCCATGGTATGAATGTGGAAATCGTCTTCAGTAGCGGAAGCAGTTGAAAATGCATGTTATGCTGAGGAACACATGAGCTTAAATAGAGGTATGAGATTAACCTTTCCACATCATCCTGGATTCGTGGGGAAGGCCCCTAGGACCTTCTCCAGGGGAGGGAGATCTAGGCCACCTCCTTATTGTAATAGAGTCACACCAAGGACAGTTTCCATAGGTATTTCAATGGTAGTGACTGCAACATCCCATTCATCACCAACGATGCAGGCAGGTCCACGAACTTCTCAAGGAGAATCTAGTAGGGGTAGGGGCTCCAGGGGAAGGAACTCATTTCAAAGACTGTCACAGAGTAGTGTGAAAGTTCCATATTGTGTTACATGTTGGGGATGTGGAGGACCCCATTACCAGCGTGACTGCCCAGAGTTGCAAGCATGATTTGTGCATAGAGAAGGAAAGACCCCGATGGGAAGAGCAAGTGGCAACCACCAGATTTTTGCAGCAATTAATAATCGCTAGGAAGAACATCAATCCATGGTGGTGGAGTTGTCAGGTATTCTAAATCATATCAATGTTAAAATTTTATTTGATTATGGTGCTACATATAGTTTCATTTCACCATATTCATTAGAAAAGAGTGGGTTGGCATCCTACAAGCACGATGAATTTAAACAAGTTGAGATGCGTTCGGGGGAAAAACAAGCAGTAGGGACTAGCATTGATAATTGTTTAGTAGACCTGGGAGTGTGTACTACCAGGTTGAAGGTATACATCACTACTCTGGTATACGTCACTGCTATGGTAGAATCCCATCAATCCATGGTAGATTCTTTCGTGAAAAGGGTGTTGTGTGTTGATGATAAAGGAAGGTCAGTAGAGATCCACGGTGTACAAAGGAAGGTGTCTCTACGCTTTATCTCGACTATGAAGGTTAAGCGGTGCATGAGAAAAGGGTGTCGAATATATGTAGTGGAAGTAGTGAATGAAAGGAAAGGACCATCCTTGGATCAATACCCATTATTTTCAGAGTTTAAGGATGTTTTTCCGGACGAGTTGCTAGGGTTACCTCTTGAGAGGGAGCTTGATTTTGCTATTGAGCTAAAACTTGGTGCAAAACCAATTTCCAAGACTCCATTTAGGATGACCATGCTAGAACTTTGTGAGTTGTAGATGCAGTTGAAAGAACTACTCGACTTAGGGCTAATAAGGCCCAGTGTCTCACCTTGGGGTGCACTAGTAATTTTTGTGAAGAAGAAGGATGGTTCCTTGTGACTATGTATAGATTACAGGGACTTGAAACGTGCTACAGTGAAAAATAGGTACCCTATGCCACGAATAGATGATCTCTTTGATCAGATGAAAGGAGCAATGATATTCTCAAAAATTGATTTGTGATCAGGGTATCACCAGTTAAGGATTAAGGAAGGTGATATTCCTAAAACTACCTTTTGAATTTGGTTTGGGCATTACGAGTTCGTTGTAGTACCTTTCAGATTGATCAATGCACCAGCAGTATTCATGAGCCTCATGAGTGGTGTATTCTGGAAGTACTTAGACCGCTTTGTAAAAGTCTTTCTAGATGATATCCTCATCTATTCTAAGAACGAAAGAGAACATGAGGAACACTTGCAAGTGGTGTTGTCTTTCCTTAGAGAGAAAAAAATGTATGGGAAGTTGTCAAAGTGTTCCTTATTCTAGAAAGAAATTCACTATTTAGGCCATATGATTTCCGGTGAAGGAATCGCTGTGGACCCAGAAAAGGTAAAGGCCATTATGGAATGGCCAGTGCCAAAAAATGATCATGAGGTAAGAAGCTTCATGGGGCTAGCAGGTTTTTATTGGAGATTTGTGGAAGGTTTCTCTAAAATAGTGAAATCCATTACCTCTTTGCAGCCCAAGGGGATCAGGTATGAATGGGCAGAAGAATGTGATAGTGCATTCATCGAGCTTAAAATTTTACTAACTAGTGCACCAATTCTACGGGTGTTGGATATGGAAAAGGACTTCACAGTTTACACAGATGCCTCGAAGAAAGGGTTGGGAGTCGTGCTAATGCAGGATGGAGGAGTGATATCATATGCGTCAAGGAAGTTGAAGCAACACAAGGAGCTTTACGCTACTCTTTATTTAGAGTTGGTAGCTATAATGCTAGCTCTAAAACTTTGGAGGCACTATCTGGTGGGGCAAAAATTTGAGCTCAAAACGGACCATGAAAGTTTAAAACATCTCTTCACTCAAAGGGATCTTAATTCTAGGCAGAGGTGATGGAGTGAGCTTATGAGTGAGTACGATTTTGGTATTTCATACATCAAGGGAAAATAAAATATGGTCGTGGATGCCTTGAGTAGGAGACCACGTGTCTTCTCCTTGGTAACCTTAAAAGTCAATCTGAGGGAGTGTGTGTTGATGCAACTCCTTGGAGACAGTTGGTATTTAAAGGTTACTTCAAACCTCTAGAGTGGGAGGCAGTTAGATCCAAAGTATAATTGATATGCCCTGGAAGCAGATGGACTATTAAGATATCGAGGAAGGATGTATATCCCCGAAGGTGGGGATATTCGAAGCATCATACTGAAGGAAGCCCATAGAGCACTTTATTGTGCACATCCGGGTGTGAAGAAAATGTACGTAGACATGAAGAATCTTTTCTTATGGGTAGGAATGAAGCACAATGTAGTCCATTTCATCACCAAGTTCCTAGAGTGTCAACAAGTGAAAGCTAACCACCATCACCCCACAGGACGCCTACAACCACATGATGTTCCTATGTCCAAGTGGGAAGTCATTTCTATGGATTTTGTTGTGGATTTTCCGCTCACATCTCATAGACACAATGCCATTCTTTTGATAGTTGATAAGTTGACCAAGAGTGTTCATTTTATTCTAGTTAGAGACACTTACGATGTCACTGATGTGGCACACATGTTTGTAAGTGAGGTCATCCATTTTCATGGGATACCCAAGAAGATCATTTCAAACAGGGACTCCAGATTCACTTCAAGGTTTTGGACAAGTTTACAGTCGGCGTTGGGGACACTGTTGAACTTAAGAACAACTTATCATCCTGAAAAAGATGGGAAAACTGAGAGAGTAAATCAAGTTATGGAAGACATGCTTAGGATGTATGTTATGGATAATCAAACCCATTGGGGGAAGTACCTACCTTTGGTAGAGTTCACCTACAATAACAGTTTTCATAGCTCCATTGGAATGCCACCCTATGAAGCTTTGTATGGAAGGCCATGAAGAACACCATTGAGTTGGGAAAGATTAGAAGACCACATGACAGTTGGGCCAGAATTGATACAATAAATGGAGGAACGGGTGATACAGATTAGGCAGAGGCTAAAGGAACCATAGGATAGAAAAAAAATTTATGTTGATGCACATAGGAGTGACTGAAGTTATAAAGTGGGAGATCAAGTTTTCATTTGTATCAGGCCTAATAAGAGTACCATTTGGTTCGGGAAGGGGACAAATTTGTCACCTCGATTTATAGGACCATTCAAAATCCAAGAGAAAATTGGACCCGTTGCCTATCATCTCGTATTGCCACCCCACTTGCATAAAAGTCATAATGTTTTTCATGTATCTATTCTATATCATTATGTTGTTGAAGAATCACAGAAACTAAATTGGAAGGAAGTGCAGGTATCGGATGCGGGAACCCTCATGGTAGAACCGTTACACATATTGGACTGTAGAGTCTGAAAACTTAGGAACCGTCTGGTAGACCAAGTTAAGGTCCAGTGGGACATGTATAGTCTAGGATCTGCTACTTGGGAGGATGCTGAGACATTATGACGAGATTATCCCTCACTTTTTTGACCACCTTGAGAATATGTTTCTAGAAGGTTGGGTGTATGTAACACCACCTTTTGACTTAGACAACTAGGATTACCTGAGGCCTAATCACCTTTATTTTCTTTTCATAGTGAAACTATTAATGATACACTTGAACTTTTAAGACGTATGAACCTTTATGAATGTTTAAACGTTATTTGAATAATGATAGATATGATGCAATCTATTATGTGAATGTAAATTCTATGAATGTTTAAATGTTATTTGAATGATGATGGATATGATGTGATCTATCAGGTGAATGTAAATTCTATGAATGTTCAAATGTTATTTGAATGATGATGCATATGATGCGATCTATTATGTGAATGTAAATTCTATGAATGTTTAACATTATGTGAATGATGATGGAAATGATGCAATCTATTATGTATATGAAAATTCTATGAACGGGCAACGTCAATTGAATTATGGGCATATTATGAGATCTATTTCTAACTTGAAAATTTTGAGATTTAAAGTTGTTGGTACGTGGATACCGAATTGAGATTATGGTCGTATGAATTTACGTGATGATAATGCATAGATATGTATGAGTTTGTGTTATAGACTAATTTGTAGGTGAATGGGATATGAAATAGCCAAGGGATAATGGTATTAAAAGTGGATGTCATGACCACCGACAAAGAAACAATCTGGTATGAGTCTTTGTATGTGAAATTATATTGGTACGAATGCACTACTATGATATGTGGACTAGTGCGGGATTTTAGGTGGTGAGACTTCCCAAAAACTGAATAAACGATGACAAAATTCCCAACAACACAGTGCCACTGTATATTCCATGGTAGGGTGTGGACCCTAGTCCTATTAGGAGGTGTGGAGGCATTTCCCATCGTGTATCCTATGAAACCTGGAGTCGTGGGAGGATGGTGTTAGCTCACGCTCCCCTAGACGTGTGATGATGATTGTCAGTTGCCTGTTGGGGAAGCTTGGTCAAGATAGTGATACTTCCACTTACGGGTTCTATTTGGATTTAGGTCAATATAGTTGATGCTCCAATATAGTCCAGTAGAGGAAGGATAGGAATGGAAGATGGAAGTAAGTTAGGGAGGAAGGATGAATAGAAATAGTTGAGAGTGTATGAAGATTTTCCTTTGGTGGAATATATTTTTTTCCCTTCTAAAAATAAAATATGTATATATGTATATTCATAATTACTTAACTGAACTACCATTGTCTAAATAAACGTTGTTGAGCTACATTACTATAATTAAAGGATTTTGCAAACATTTAATTGGTTTATTATCTTTTATAAAATGAATAGTCTTGTTGATTGGATTCGATGCATACATGAATTACTATAGGTGTGATAGTTGTTTTCATTAGTACATGCATGCGACTTGTATGTGCTAGCTACACATGCATTTCTTGCACATGTACACTAGTACATATGAGTTTTATTTAGCTTACTTATTGATAATGTTGTTTATTGGATATGAATGTGTGAACCATGTGTCATTTCCCTTGTATTATAAATTATTCTAACTTCAGGATGAAGTTTCTTGAAGGATGGGTGTATGTAACAACCCTAATTGAATATTTAATTATCATGATTAAATATTTATTTAATAAATATTAGTTTAATAAATTATTAATTTAGATTGTTTTTTTTAAAGACTTATTTTATAATATAATTGTATTGGTAGATGGACCAATTTATGGGGGGGGGGGGATAAGGTGGTTGAGTGTTTAATGGGGGGATAAGGAAGTTAGATAAGGGAGGAGAAGGAAGATAAGGCAAGGTATGAGACTTGGGAAGGGGATCATTTTTTAGGTTGAGTAGTATTTTCAATTGAGGAGAAGGGGAGAAATTGGGGGAGGGAAGAGGAAGTTGTTTGGGGCTGCATTTGTTCTGAGTTTTGCTTACAACTTACTGGAGGTATTTCACAGGGGCACATGTTGCTGGGAATTTTGGGCTCGGGGGCCAAGAAACTGTAAGGAATCCTGGGGCTAGGGAGCTAGATAGGTTGTTCCTAGCTGGATGGGAGGTTAATCAGTTTGGGCAGAGCTTCATTACAACATCAGTTTGAGGTAGATACTTTTTATTATCATCATTATTATGTCGTTGTTCATTATTGTTATGCTGAACTTGTTGTTCATTATTATGTTGTTCATTTTTAATTCTGTTGAACATTGTTATTATGATGAATAGTGAATAAAGAAGAAATTATGATAGAATTTCTATATCTAGATTTATGTTTTATAAGTCTCTATGTTGACAGGCCTTACAACGACCATCAGATCTAGAGAGCGTACAAAAAGATTAACTTGGATGCCCTTATATAACCTCAGAGAATCTTAGGAGAGATATCATTGAACCTTCATCAATAGAAGTGCAAGGAGTGCACATGAAGAACTTTATGTTGAGTTCAGAGAGAGATAGAGTCATTGAGAACTCTGTAGGGCTCTGCCAGACGGACATCAAGCGAGTGTAAGTGTGCACAGAGAGAAATCTTTGTTAAGTTCAAGGAGAAGAGTATTAGAGGAAGATAATCACAGATTTGTTGAACACTCTATAGAAAATGATCAACAAGGTGTGCTTTGAGCAGAAGGTGGCCAGGAGGGCATGAAGTTTTCCTTTGAAAGGAAACATAAGGGTCGAGACCCTTAGGAGACTGAGTAAATCGAAAAATATCAAAAGAGATAACACAAGGATTGCTTGGGAGACAAAATCACTCTAAGTCCTAAATCTCAGAAGAGAAAACACTTGCGTGAGAGAAGACAAGACCCGATAGACGGACTCGAAGGAGGAGAAAATTTTGAATCCTTTGAATACTTAGAAAATCTTCTCAGTCAGAAGAGATATGAGCTATTGGAGGTAGATCTCGGTCATCCATTTAGAAGAATCATCAATATCATGAGATCAACAGTCACCTCGCATTACGGGGATGGAAGGTGCTCGAGCTTTATGAAGTTGAGGGCGGGCCGCAATCCAAACCAGGATTTTGGAGAAAGGATGCATGTAGGCTCAAGGTGAATTGCAATATGAAAAGTATTTTTTTCTCAAACCACCTTTGAGCATCCCGTAATCATGTGTTTGCGTGAGGTCACTACCCAAGGTCACCTCTAAGGAGGAGCCAAGGAAAAGGGGAGAGTGGACTTGATAAAGTCCCAAAGTCCTGAAGTGATTTGGGACCATCCATCGTCTGGAAGGAAGAGTGGTGGAAATCCATCCATTTCAGGTGAAGGCACTCCAGGAGGAACGAGCGCACAAAATTTTGAAACTTCCAACACATGAAGAGCTGAAGTAAGTGTCAACTACCCAATTCAAGAGGACACGTGGCATAAATCTACACACTTCGAAGGAAGGATAAATTTGAGGTGTGACAACTCCGAAGACTCGAAGTAAATGTCAGCCGTCGGATCCAGAGGACAAGTGGTGTAAGTCTGTGGACTCTGGGTGAAGACCTAAATTAGGTCCTAGTCGTTGATCTCCAGGAGGAGTACGTGTCAATAGATGGGCGTCTCCGGGTGATTTTCATTGGGGTCTTAGTTGAGAATTGAGACTGTTGAACCCTAAAGTTTTGAAGTAGATGAGAGCTGTCGATGTGAAGGTGGACATGTGACGCCAAATCTAGAACTCTGGAGGAAAGAGAAAGGGGAAAAGTTTGAATTCCTGAAGAATATTTTGATTGTTGATCGAGGAGGGAGATGAAGGGTCATTGATCTGCTTGAGGAGACTAAAGTCCCAAAGCAGGAGAAGAGCCATCAATTAGGAGGACATGTGGTAGAGGATCTGCCATTTCAGAGAGATCACTCCAGAATAAACGAGAGTTTGAGAAATGAAACTCTCAAAGTTCGGATTCATGGAGGAAATTGTGGCCGCACATCTATAGTGAAAGGTGTCAATCAATATTCCACTTCGGAAGATAGCTAGTAAGGAGGAAGCGAGAGTTGATATTTGAAACTCCTGAAGACCGAAAAGATGGAATCAATCGTATCCGTTGGTTTGGAAGAGAGCTACGTGTTGGTCACTATAATTGCTTATTTAACTAAACAATCAAGTGCTACATAAATTGTCAACCCAGGCAAGTCTGTTTATTTCAAAGGTAATCACACACTATATAAGCTAAATCTCAAAACCAATCTAGAGTTGTAGTAAAAATACATTAATCACACCTTGCTTTGAACAAACTGAAGTTCTACTTTGAATTACAGAAAAGCAACCTACCTATTGCAGAGTTCAAAGTTTAAAGAAATAATTATCCAAAGAATCCTGGATTACATTAAGAAATAACAACCTAGGAAAGAAATCTTTTCAGGATATTGCAAAAGGAAAGACCAACTATTCTGTAACAGAGAACAAGACCCTATTCCCCAAGCAGGAATCTTCAACACCTGTTTCCAATCATCACACTTTCATGAACTCATTACTAATTGAAATGATTGACACACACTGAAGGCTAACTATCTCTTAATAGAGAACAAGACCCTATTCCCCAAGAAGGAATCTTCAGCACCTGTCCCTGATTATCACGCTTTCATAAATTCACCAAACAAGATTGCTAACTAGAATGATTAACAGTTACCCAAGCATGAATCATATGAAAACAATGTAACAATTAGTAAAGCAGAGTTTCAACAAAACAGAGTTCAGTAAAGTAGAGTTTCAGCAAAACAGAATTTAATCAAGGCATGAACAGAAATAACACTAACATACTACAGAGATAATGGGTGAATCTTGTGAAGAAGGTGGGCCCTCCCTTCTCACAAGATTCCCCTGAAACGAAAGGAAGTAGAAAGAAATGCTCAGAACAATCTTTTATTCATCTGTCAACTGTATCATGTTACAATGTCTGAAGTAAACACGTCCTTCTCTGTAAATCCTTTCTTAGCCAAAAAGAAATTCCTCTCTAATGATGATTTCCTCTTATTTAAAGAGGAGAATCCTCTCGATACAATTTGATCATCAAATTACATGTGCACATCTGAATCCTATTCTTAGTCATATCAAATCTCTATACTGGAATAGGATATCCTGGTCTCCCGTAACAGAATCCTATTGCAATAGTTGAAAATGTGCTGAGTGAGGTGTTGTTGTTGCAGCTGGAGTAACAACTTCCTTATTTATCTTCTTGTTACTGTTGTTGTATGTTGTTTCAGCATCACAAATAATGGGTTGTTTCAGCAATAGGATTTTGCATTCTGACTGTTTCAGCAACGTGGTCTCACACAGCAGCGATGGTTAATTCTGGATCAAGGTGCGGCTCTTGTGGTCAGTGTAATGGCTTCATTGTTGTTTCATCATCGTATACCACGGAGAGTGTAACAACTTCTTCTTGTGTGAGTTGTTGTTTCAGCATCGTAGACCATGGACTGTTTCAGCCACAGGGTTTGCATGCTTTTGACTGTTTCAGCAACGGGCCTTTAAACAACAATGATAAGTTGTAGTTCGAACTGTTTCAGCACTTATATATTTCTAATCAATGGTTAAGTATGAGAGTAATGTAAAATTATATGCAAAACAAATTAAACATATAGTAAAAAGAAGAGACGTTATATACCTTTGGAAAGATAGGGTAAGGTGATAATGTGAGTTTAAATGTGAGTGAAAAAAGGATGTAATGGTAGAAAAAAGTGTGAACAAAAAGGTACATTATAGGGTCCTAACATCCCCCCCAACTTAAAAGGTTGCATGTCCTCAGACAACTTCAATCTGAATCAGAATCTGGATACCGACTCTGAGTGTGCAAGTTACTTAAGCAGTAGCTGTGGAAAGTGTTGTCTATTGGAGCTCTGAATCCTTGAACGCGTTGTAGCCTTTGCCAAGATGTTGTTTTGGCCTTCTTGGGAAACTTATGATGAACTTGATATTTTTCTGTTGGCATCCACAGAATAGAAAAATGAAACTGATAACCTATCCATCTTTCAGCACATTGTTGAACACATTTGATGTAGCTAGGTACCCTGGAGATTGTTGTCTCAATATTAGTGGGGCTAAAGGGATTGTGTTTGTGTCTTTTCCCAGTAGATTGTTGCCAAAACATGTTATTTGCTTGTAGGGAAGCAATCTCTGTGGATTTAATGAATTGTTGACAATCCTAAAGCACTGTTGTTTGTAGTTGCCAAATGTGTTGAGTCATCCCTGGTTTCTTCAAAAATTGATAATACTTTGTAACAATGGTGGCAGCATTTTGTGGTTCTGGCCATATCCAGAGAAGGCGGTTATCCTCGTTATGCTTGGTAGCTAGGAATTCATTCTGCCATATAATTTGATTGTTAATGAAGGAGGTGAGTGACCGAATATGGATATCACCAACAAGAGGGTTAAGGTTCAGTTGTCGGTTCTCAGAGATGGCCTCATTATGAAGATATACCTCATAGAGGAGGTGTTGATCCATAACAGAGGCTTCTGCAAAGGTTCTAACAAAATCTGTTGGATTTAACACTGCATGGGGTCTGCCTTCTTTGATTGAGTAAATATGAAAAAATGTAAGTCGTTCCATGAGGAATAGAGAGTAATTGCAGGATAGTTTCCTTCCAGCCAACAACTTTTGTGCCAAGTCAAACATCGGGAGCAATTTTCCTTTTAGCTCTTTATTCTGTTTCTTATGGGCACGGGATTCCTGGCGCGTTTTCTCCAAAGCTTCCCAGTTTTAATAGATCTAGTTTAGACATAGTAGTTTGTGCTCCTACAGGATTTTGTCTTGTGTAACAGTAGACTCTTTTTTCCATTTGTCCATTATTTCCTGCTCATCCCATGGTTGAGCTTCTTTTTCAACATTGCAAGTGGTAGGTTGAGGTAGGGTCTGAGTGGCTTGTTCCACAAAGGTGTGGGTATTGATATGGCTAGGAGGGGCAGATTCATCAATAGGCAATGTTTGTACAGCTTTTTCAGATTTGACAATTGTTGTAGGCCAGGGTTCAGTTTTAATTTTGGAAGGTCCTGCTGGTTCTTGTGTAACAACAGGGTTTTCTTCTTTGACTGCAAAAGTTGTAGGTGCAGGGGAAGCTCCTAGCTTTGGAATTTGAATTACTTTGTAGCCTGCTTGATAATAGATGTCCCCACATTGACTACACATATACTCCCTACACGGATTCTCTGTTGTATTTTCCTCTGTCATGGTGGCTATGCGAGCTAGGGTGTACAATTTAAGTTCCTTCTCGTAGGCTTCCTTTACCATGACTAGCTCTTGCTTGTAGGCTTATAGTTCATACCTTAGGAACTCATTTTCTTGCAAGACAGAGGCCATTGTTGGTTCTGGAAGAGGGGTGACTGGTTCTTGTGTAAAAGTCACAGCTGCACTAGCTGGTTCTTTTGGAGTAGCTACAAGATCGACAGCTGATTCTTGTATTTCATCTTCTTGATGTAGAGAAAGTAATGTTGCAACACCCTAGGCATCTGATTCCTATATCTCGGTAACAATATCAGCATTTGGTTCTTGTGTGATAGCTATAGTTGGTTCTTGTGTTTCAACTATTGAATGAGTAGCTAGTTCTTGTGTTTCAGCTACTGAATGAGTAGCTAGTTCTTGTGTTTCAGCTACTGAATGAGTAGTTGGTTCTTGTGTTTTAGCTACTGGATGAGTAGCTGGTTCTTGTGTTTCAGCTACTTGATGAGTAGCTGGTTCTTGTGTTTCAGCTACTTGATTTGAAAAGGATGATGCCACAACACACTGGGCCTTTGGTTCTTGTGTTTCAGTGCCCGTGGGTGGAATAGGTAAAAATTTCAGAATTTGGGAGGTTGGAGGTGTACGGGGTTTTAACCGGATGGGTTGGGGATTTAGGGCAGTGGTAGTAGTGGTTGTTCTTGTTGAGGCCCTTGTTCATTTTCTTTGTAAAAAGGGAGGAAAGAAAGGAATTTTCTTTCATTTGCATGGGGGTTTTTCCTCAGTAATGGGACAAGGAGAGTTGTCTGGTTCAGAATCATCGCTAAGGATATGAACGGTAGGAGTGGCTGATTCTGTTAAGATGTGGGACGGGCTTGGTATGGTAGGAAGGTTAATTGGATTAATTGGGTATGTAGGTGGACTGTTAGGTGTTTCCAGAGGGTTTGGAGGGTTTTGTGGTTGTTGTTCCTGAAGATTTTCAGGATATTCAACAACTTCTTGGGGATATATGGGTGGGTTGTTTAGGAGAGGGTTTTGTTGGGAAAAACCCTTTTGAATAAGTAGTTTAGCGAGACGGTGATGGATGAGGGAAAGGGTGGGATTTTTATCCTTTTTACAGTAATGCGACATATTTTTAAGACATCCGAGCAGATAATAAGCAATGTTCACCAATCTAGCATGTCGTAAATGAGACAACAGGACAAAATCGTACCGGTAGACTACCTGGTATCGACCTTCACAGGTAAGTTAGTGCTTGACAAATTCTCCAATTTTTGGCCATGGAGGCGACAACGAGCTAAGTCGGACACCCCGGCCTTTAGGCTCAATTTGTTCCCCTGGCAAGAGGAAATCCTGCTGGGCATTAAGGATGATATGTTTGTTGGTGAACCAGCGAATGCCAATGACAGGGAGACCTGAGACCTATGCTATGTCCTCCTCTGTAACTAGAATCCGAACCCCTTGAACAATGGAATGATCTTCCTGGATATTTCGAGCAAATTGAAGAACCTTCTATTGATCAAATCCCTGTAGCCTCTGAAAATAACTCAGCCATCCTGCCTGTAGAAAATTTTTATAGACTTCTAGATATAGTTCTAATAGAGCTGTTGTGGCCGGTTCGTACCATATAACAGGGCCTCCCATAGCTAACAACTCAGTAAAATGCACCATTAGAGAGTCGAGTAATCGCTTCTATG
This sequence comes from Picea engelmannii, assembly GCA_009831015.1. NCBI lineage: Eukaryota > Viridiplantae > Streptophyta > Pinopsida > Pinales > Pinaceae > Picea > Picea engelmannii. The sequence continues at coordinate 408,056 of ML778367.1, read as the reverse complement.
CAGAGTGATTTTTTCGGGTGAAGGCTTGCAAATGGTGGTGAAACAAACGAAAGGATGGTAAGAAAAAGGAATGACGGTGGTTGGTTCATGTGAAATGATGGTATAAGATTTTGATATTTCCCCCCCCCTTGAAGTACGGCTAAAATAATGATTTTACATGAGTGGTAATAATTGGTTGGGATCTTCTCATTAACTATAGTTCAATTGTATTTACATATAAAGTTTACATACCTCTTCTTTACCTTTTGATTCGTACTTCAAACAGAATATAGTGCCTATCCATAATAGTTCTGTAGTGGCCATGGCAGAGACTTTTGATTTGTTAGAGGAATTGTATCAAGGATTTTTTTACTGGAAGGACAAAATGTAGTATGAGAGCGCAAAAGATTATTGACAGAGAATGCTGAAAAGTTGGTGTTTCAGCAACAGGGAAAGAATAGAGAAATGTTTGTTGGAAGGGTGATGTTGCAGAATACTACTGAGGAAGTGGTGTTTCAACCATAGAAAGAAGGGAAAAAAATTACTAAACACTGGTGTTTCGGCAATGGGAAAATGTGAAAAATTGTTGAACAGTGGTGTTTCACCAATGGGAGAAAAATGTGAAAAATTGCGGAATAGGGGTGTTTCAGCAATGGGGAAAATGTGGAAAATTGTTGAACAGTGGTGTTTCAACAATGGGGAAAATGTGGAAAATTGTTGAACAATGGTGTTTCGGCAATGGGGAAAATGTGAAAAATTGCGGAACAATGGTGTTTCAACAATGGGGAAAATGTGGAAAAGTGTTGAACAATGGTGTTTCAGCAATGGGGAAAATGTGGAAAATTGTTGAATAGTGGTGTTTCAGCAATGGGAAAAAGGGAAGTAGTGTTTCACAAGATGAAGCTTGGCTCTTTTTGAAGTAATATTGTCCTTTCTTGGTAGGCCTTTTCTTTGATCGAGAATCTGCAAAAATCAATTGTAACATGTCATTTCTTGACACGGATTATTAGTAGACTAAATTTAATCTAATACTAAAGAAATTAATTTCAAAAAGAATTAATTGCAATGAGGGGTAGGAGGCCCCTCTAAAAAGAGGTAATGAGAGTCTGCCACACATGTGGCCTTAAAATATTCTTTGGAAATAGGGCGCTGGTACAGATGGAGCCAATGACCATTCACAAGTAACAGTGTTTTAGAATCATTGATTGTGAGGAGCCTTACTGTTCCATTGGGGAAAACAGTGTCCACTTCGTAAGGTCCAAGCCATCTTGTACGTAGATTCCCTTGAAATTATTTAAACCGAGAATCATACAGTAGGGCCCAATTACCTTTTTTTAATTACTTATGCTTGATAGTTTTGTCATGCCATTTTGATCTTTGTTGTTGAATCATAGTTGTCTGATGAATGGCATCTAGTCTTTTTTCATCCAATTCATTAAGATGCTGCAACTTGGCTGTCTGTGCATCGGTCAAATCAAGGTTGATAGCTAAAGCAGTCCTTAAGGTTTTGATTTCAAATTCCACAGGAAAGATGACAAGTTTTCCATAAACTAATTCATAGGGAGAGAATCCTGTAGTATTTCTCCAGGTAGTTCCATAGGCCCATAATGCTTCAGGGAGTCTGTGAGACCAGTCCTTTCTGTTTTCCTTCACTGTTCTTGTGAGAATGGCTTCTATTACTTTATTTGTGCTTTCCACCTGTCCATTGGCTTGGGGGTGGTATGGTGTAGTCATTCTATGCTGAATATGATATTTCTAAAGGGTGGCTTTAAAACTGTGAGAAGTGAAAGGAGGTCCCCCATCTGTAACTAATTCTCTCGGCACTCCAAATCTAATGAAGATGTCTTCAAATAAGAAATCTAGAACTTCTTCTTCAGTTTCTCTATGGAGTGATTTAGCTTCCACCCATTTGGTCATATAATCTATGCAGACCACTATGTAAACTTTTTGAGTGGATGGGGGGTTAATGGGTCCTACAAAGTCTAAAGACCATCTTTCAAATGGTTCGAGTACTATCTGGGGGTTTAATGGAATTTCATCTCTATGATTAGGTTGGCCCATTCTTTGACAGCTATCACAGGCCTGGACATATTTCTTTGCATCTTTAAAAAGTGAGGGCCAATAATACCCCATCCTGAGAATTTTATGTATTGTTCTCTTATCAGCAAAATGCCCTCCACAAGGGCCATCATGACAAGATTTTAGTAGATCATAAACCTCATCTTCTCTAATGCACCTTTGGATTTCTTGATCAAGTCCTATGTGGAAAAGAAACCCACTTATCCAGCTATACCGAGCACTTTGTTGAATGATTCTTCTTTTCTCCCGGTGGGATAGGTGTGGTGGTAACTTCCCTGTAACCAAGTAGTTAGTGATGTCTGCATACCAAGGTGAGTGAGTAGATACTGCAAATAGATATTCATCAGGAAAGGAATCATCTACTGTGGTATCATCATTAGGTGTTAACCAAGAAAGGAAATCAGAAACTACATTTTCTTTTCCTGGTCTATCTACAATTGTAATATCAAATTCTTGCAATAATAGTAACCATCTGGTGACTCAATCATTTGTAATAGTTTTTTTCATTAGATATTTGATAGCTGAGTGATTAGTATGGACAAGAGTAGAGTAGCCAGTGATGTAATGTCAAAATTTATTAATAACATAGATAACTACTAAGAATTCCTTTTCAGTAACTGTATAGTTAAGTTCAGCAGGAGTCATATTCTTGCTAATGAAGTAAATAACATAAGGGAGATGATTTTCTTCTTGTCCCAAGACATCTCCTATTGCAGTATCTAAAGCATCAGAGGATATATGAAAGGGAAGTGTCCAATCAGGTCCTCTAAGAATAGGAGTTGTAGATAACTGATGTTTAAGTGTATTAAATGCTTCCTGGCGAGAATTAGTCCATTTGAATTCAACATTTTTCATCAGTAACACAAATAGGGGAGAAGATATTTTGGAAAAAAAATTGATAAATCTTCTATAGTATCCATCATGTCCTAGAAAACTTCTCACCTCTGTTTGGGTTTTGGGAATAGGAAGATTTTTAATGACTTGTATCTTGGATTGATCCACCTGGATTCCTTGAGATGAAATAAAATGTCCAAGCAATATTCCTTCACTCATCATCATATGACATTTTTCTGTACTTAAGGAGAGGTGGGCTTGTATACATCGTTTAAGTACTTTCTCAAGGTTTTGTAGTGCTTCCTAAAACGAAACACCATAAGGGGTAAAATCATCCATAAAAATTTTCATAGAGTCATTAAGCATATCAGAAAAGATTCCTATAACTGCTCTTTGAAAGGTTGTTGGTGCATTACATAATCCAAATTGGAGAACTCTACAAGAAAAAGTTCCCCAAGGGCTAGTAAAAGTGGTCTTATCTTGTTCTTGGGGTGCAATTTTGATCTGATTATACCCACTGAAACCATCTAGAAAGGAGAAAAATTTCTTCCCTGACAAACTATCTAACACCTGATCAATGAATGGTAACGAAAAGTGATCTTTTTGGGTGGCTTTATTTAAGGCTCTATAATCTACACATACTCTTCATTTCCCATTTTTCTTAGGAACTATTACCAATGGGGAAACCCATTCACTGTCTGATATAGGATATATAAACCCTACATTGAGCAATTTTTGAAGTTCCTCTTTAAGGATTTCTCTTAAATTAGGGTTCATTCGTCGTTGAGATTGGCAGATCGGTTGACAATCTTCCTTGATATATATACGATGAGTACATAATTAAGGAGATATTCCTTTCATATCTGTATAGTCCCATGTGAATGCTTCTTTATGTTCAAGAAGTAACTTCATTAATTGTTGTGTTTCAGCATCTGTCAGGTTGGGGTTTATGTTCAATGTTTTCCCAGGTTCAATTTCTACTGGTATACTTTTAGAAGAGATGGTGGCTGATGTTTGAGGTGAGTTTTCAGAGTTAAGGTTTTCCTGATTATCTGACTCCAAAAGTGCAACTAGCTGGTTGTGAGTTTCTGGAGTCACGGAGGAGGGCTCACAAATAAAATTATAAATTACTTCATCCTCGATGGCATCTTTAAGGCTTAAGGCTTGTCCGATAGTCAAGATGGGTTGAGTAAGTTGATCATCAAAGTCTACCCATACAAAATTATCATTATTAATCAAGGGTGTAGCGTGAGGGTAGAGGGTAAGCTGTTTAGTCTCGTAACC
>ML778367.1:386690-397159 GCA_009831015.1 Picea engelmannii | reverse complement strand
TAGGAATGTATTGAAGCAACATGATCTTCTGCTGCACACAATCTCTGAGATGATGATACCAGATATCTATATGCTTAGATCTGTCATGAAACACAGGATTAATCGAGAGTTTAATTCAACTTTGATTATCACAATAAATCACTGTCGGATCTAGATGAGAACCAAACAAACCAACCAATATCTTCCTCATCGAGATAGCCTCACATGCAGCTTGGCTCGCTGCCATGTATTCCTCTTCCACTGAACTAAGTGCCATGGATCTCTGTTTCCTACTGTACCAAGAAACAACTCTAGATCCGATACTAAAGATCCCTCCTGATATTCTCTTTCTGTCTGTTGGGTTGCCCGCCCAATCTACATCTATGAAGCCATGCAACTTCACCTCATATGTCTGTCCATACCATAATCCATACTCAGATACGCCCTTCAGATATCTCAGGACATGCTTCCCCGCCTTCCAAAAGAGTTTGGTAGGCTTAACCATCGCTTGACTTAGTTGGTTAACCGCATAGCAAATGTTCGGCCTCATTTTCACTAAATACATTAGCGAACCTACTAACTGTCGATAGATAGTAGCATCCACTACCTCTCTAGAAGTAGCATCCTCTTTCCTCTAGTTTCTTGGAAGAGGAGTATCCATGGGTTTGCAACCCTCCATGTGAAACTTACCCAATATCTCTCTTGTATACTTTCCTTGAGACACAAAAAGTTCACCATCTCACTGCCATATCTCCAAACCAAGGAAATAATGAAGAAGGCCCAAATCCTTCATCTCAAACTCCTTTGCAAGGTCCTCCTTGCATGAGCGTATCAGCTACTCATCACCAGTCAATATTAAATCATCAACATTAAGCAAAATGATTAAAATCTTACCCTCCACCACAATTTGGTATAGTTTTGCATCTGCTTCACTTTTGGTGAAGCCCAACCCGATGAAATAGTTGTCTATCCGAGTGTACCAAGCACGAGGTGCTTACTTCAGCCCATACAATGCCCTCTTAAGTCTGCACACATGAGACTCTCTGTCAAAGGTCTCAAAACCTTCTGGATGTTCAATGTACACTTCTTCCTCAATGATCCCATTGAGGAACATAGTGAATGTGCCAACCCATCTGCGCTAAGAGTGCAAGGATGGATCTTATGGAAGAGTACCTCGCGATAGGTGCAAAGGTCTCACCATAATCTATCCCCTCGATCTGTGAGAAGCCCCAGGACACAAACCTGGCCTTGTATTTCTCCACACTTGCATCAACAACTTGCTTTACCTTGTAGATCCATCTTGAACCTACCACTGATTTATCGACCGGTCTTGGGACAACTTCCCAAACATTGTTTTTGACAATGGAGTCATACTCCTCTACCATAGAAGCAACCCAAGTGGGGTCCTTCACTTCTTCTTGAAAGGAAGATGGTTTAGTAACAATACATTTTCTCATGAGAGCCAAGTATCCAACAAATCGATCAGGAAACTGTCTCTATCTACACTGAGAAATAGGGGCTCCTATATTCTATGCAGCATCTAGTCTCAATCTATCAGCTTCCGTGGTGCGCTTTCTGCCATTTATGATGGATGGCTCTGCTTGAGTGGTTTCCTCCACTCCATGAACCTCCTCATGTGGTTGATCCACGTCTTGAGACTCATCCTTGGGAACCATCAGTTCCTCTTCTGCATGTAAGTCTAGCTCCCTCTCAAGTGACAACCGCATGGATTTCCCCTCATCGAATTTTATATCCCGTCACATAACAGTCATCTTACTATTCGAAAAATACACACGATAATTATGGGGTGTTTTTGTGTACCCCAAAAATATCCCAACTTCAGCAGTCGGTTCCAGCTTCTTCCTAGCATCCTTGTTTACATGCACATAAACAGATGAACCAAAAATTTTAAAATGAGAAACATCAGGTTTCTTACTAGTAAAAGCTTCTTCAGGTGTACTGATGCCAAGTACTCTATGAGGACAATGGTTCTACACATAAACCGTAGTATTGCATGCTTATTCCCACAAATGCAATGGTAGGCCTTGATTATGCAACATCACTCGTGATGCACCCACAATCGTTCTGTTCTTTCTCTCCGCGACCCCATTTTGTTGTGGGTTATGAGGCACTATGAGTTCTCTTCGAATTCCTTCTTTGCTGCAGAAGTCTTTGAATTTGTTAGAGATGTATTCTCCACCATTATCACTCCTTAGAACCTTCACTTGCTTCCCTGACTCTTTCTCCACCAATTCTTTAAACTCACAAAACTTTGAGAATGTTTGATCCTTCTTCTGCATGAAGAATATCCAGCATTTATGAGAAAATTCATCAACAAAAATAACATAATACCTATGTTTTGTTGTTGAAGCAACTGAGAACGGTCCACACACATCTGTGTGAACTCTCTCCAGGATTACCGAAGCACGACTCTCCTTTTCATGAAAGGTGGACTTTACATACTTCCCCAGGGTGCACCCCTTGCACTGATCTGACTGATCAAGTGTTCCCCTTGGAATTTCAGTAGATATTTGCTTCATGATCTTCAAGGCTCCATGATGAAGATGGCCCAATATCTTGTGCCATAATTCACCCTCATCCCGGCTCACCACTATTTCTTCCTTGCCTATCATGGCACCGCGGCCATGTACCTACAACATGTAGAGATTCTTAACTCGAATCCCTATCTTCTTGACTTGACCTATTGCTTTATGTTGCATATAGGCTATACCACTACTAAAAACAACATCATAGCCTCTGTCCTCTAACATTGCGACTGAGACCAAGTTTTTCTTCAGACCTGGAACATGCATAACATTTTTCAATTGAAATGGTTTACTTGACTCCCTCTGAAAGGTAATGGTACCAATACCAGTTGCACTGTATTTTCCATCATCGCCCATATCTATATGCATTCTGAGATATTTCTCCTCCAAGTCAATGAAAGACTCTTTATCTCCCATCATGTGGAAGGAAGCACCACTATCCAAATACCACACTGATCTCAATGCACTTGATGCCATGCATGCGATCAAAGCGAAGTCAAGCTCAAATTGTGATACAAGAGACTCACTAGTTGCAGCTCTAGCAACCATCTTGTTCTTCTTCTTCTGCGGACAGTTAGTAGTGAGATGCCCACGTTCGTGATAGTGAAAACACTTCACTTTAGACAAATGCAGCTTCTTGACTTTAGACTCGAAATTTTATTGTAATTTCTTCCCTTTCCCTTTCCTTTCCTTGGCAGTCAAAGAAAAATCCTCTTCATCATCACGCTTTGATGAAGATCCATCTCTGGTGATCCGCCTGAACTCCTCTTGCACCAGATCTGACCATATTCATTCCCAATCTAGTAATTTTTCCCTTCCATTGACAGAGTCTTGATAACTGTGCCAACTCTTAGGAAGCCCTAGGAGCGCCAAGCTCACCAAATCATCAGCAGTGACTATTATTCACACACTTCCAAGCTCATCCCGACATTGGACAAACTTTGTGAGATATATTGGAATGGTGTCACCTTTCTCCATTTTAATCTTCCCAAGTTTATGTTTGAGAACCAATTTCCTATGGTCGCTACTGTTTTGGAACAGATCTATCAAAACCTTCCACATTGCATATGGTGTGGTTTTCCCATGGAGACTTGAGACAATGTGGTCTCGTACTCCCTCCAATAGAATCCTCCTCGCCTTCACCACTTTCTTTTTCCATGCATCAAGATTTGCAGTATCTGTCACAATCGGCTTAGGAACATCTGCATCAATGTAACCCTTCAAGCCATTGTCTTTGAGCACTGCCTCCATCCTATCCTTCCAAGCAATGTAGTTAGAGCTGCCCTCGAGTGCATACTCCAACCTCAAGCTATTGAAATACATTTCGATCTTGAATCAAGTGTCGCACCAAGAAAATATTGCAAATTTGAATGTTATCCAACCCAAAACTCAACCCCTTCACTTTCATTTTGCCCTCGAAGGTTCGCACCCCACTTGAGAGAAACCTGAGGGAAGTTCGCACCCTGCCTGTGTATAGCCTGCAAACTTGCCTATCAAGTTCACACCCTGCTCCACTGTAGCCTGCGAGAATGCCCTGGAAGTTCTCACCCTGCTCCACTGTTAGGGTGAGGGAAGTTCACACCCTGCTAGTGTATTTTCCTGCGAGAATTCCAATGAAGTTCGCACCTTGCCTTTGTATAGGGTGCGAGAATTTCTGTTCTTGAAAACACTGGAAGTTTTCAGTACTAGAGTTCGCAACCAGCTAGAGGCGGCACCTGCGAGAATGAAATTATGTTTGCACCTCACTTTCGTGACTCCGTGGCCTCCGTGGCTCTGATACCATGTAGAAATTTCGATACAAATTAATGTATTCCTCTGATTCTCCTGATCTAACAATTTCCACCACTTGTTAAATACATAATTGCTTCTACTATTATTATTGCGGAAGAAATTAAACCACGATCACAACCACAATGCACAAAGTGAAATATCAATAACACATAACACAAAAGTTTTACTGGGAAAGAGTAAAGCTAAAAACCCCACTATCATATATTATGTATATCATGAATCATGAAACAATCTCATACAAAACTCTAATCCAAGAGCTCTCAATACAATACAATCGTCTCACACTATCATACACAAATTAGCAAATACATGTGCCAATTTCCGTGTCTATACAGCCTGCCTCCTCTGCACAATCTCTGCAATCCAAATTCTCACAATGAATTGAATGAAATTGCAATTGCCTTGTTTTCACATATCATAAGCATATTCACTGCATGTGTGAACAAATCACAATTGATAGCCAAACTGTCCCTTTCACCTGTTATCTCAACTGGATCTCCATTGGAACTGACATGCATGTAGTTAACCGTGGCGAATCTTCAGTTGCATGTGAGTTCACTGATTAACTGAACTCTCACTAGTGCATGTTTAGTTACAACTAGTACAACTGATATTAACTCACTTAACTACACTTATAATTCTGTTACAATTCCAAGTCACTCAGTTATGAATGAGATAATAGATTAACATTTATTGTCTAATTTAATTAAGGGAAAAGTAAATTAGACACATTTTTCTTGTTGACTTTTCAACAATACATGACTGAGATAAAAAGCATTATGTAAATCAATACAAGGGTGCACTAAATAAATAGGGATTGAGGGTTGTACTCATGTCTAGCAAGGGGAAGAGTTGCACTCATACATGATGGAATTGTATACTTAAGTGCACTTTTCTGAATGCATTTTGTGAGTGCATGTATATATGTTTTTGGCATGGAAATAATTATACTATTATTATTAAACATTGCAACAGGAAATTTACATTTTAGGAACTATTAAACATTGCAACAGGAGATTTACATTTAATTATACTCATGAAGTTGAGAACATTTTAGGAACTATTAAACATTGCAACAGGAAATTTACAAGCCAGGTAGTCACAGGAATAGAGACTACATAAAATTTTATGTTTAGAAAATTGAAATAATAAACTTACTGTTATTAATTATGAACATATATATGCATAAAATGATGAGTCATTCTATTTGGTTAAGTTGTTTGGTAATTGTGATTGAATTTCTAGATGGAGACAATTCTAAGATCATTGCATAAGGTATTGTACATGTTGAATTATGATGTACAAAAAATACTGACATTTTGTTGGCAATATGCAAGATGAAGTCTTGCAGGAAATTGGTATGCAATTTGGTGCCTATGGAAAATCACAAGGATGGTTGCATTCATAATATGGCAACAACCAAGATGAATCATGAAATACAATTTCATGTTTTGGGGATAAAATTTGAATTCCCTTTCAAATTAATTGGAGTTCCTAAATGAATTCTTTTATGTTTTCTCATGATAACTACATGTGGGTGATGCAAATGAGATGATGTATATTAAAGTTAGAATGTTGACTACAAAGAGTATCTCGGGGAAGATGTTGATTGGAAATATCTGAGGGTAGTTGGAACTCTAGGAGCCACGATTATCTAAGACTTCCTGAGATGACATGTTGTTGAAGCCCAAGGAAAGGGAGGTGTGACAACCGATGGACTCTGTGACAGTGAAGGTGTACACTCCTGGGGTGGGACATGCATGTGGGGAATGAGAGACCGTTGGTTGGAGTGCTACTAAGTTTTGAATGGTTGGAGTGATGTCAAGGTTTGGTACCTTGGCCTAGACCATGTGGATATGGATTGTGGACCATGGCTATATTGGGAAGTCATTTCCCCAATGGAGTCATAACCCTGCTCAGGGGTGGAAGGTATTCTCAAATCAAAAGATACGTACAATTCTCTAACTATTTTATGTTGTGTATGTTGGATATAGGTTATAATGTTATTAGAATTGTTTGTATATACATATATATACATTTCATATATGATTTCATTACTTGCATCCATGAATGTACATAATGTGTTTCATATTTTATTGCTTAAGAAATATATATACCTCATGCTAATCATGTAATCGATTGGAATGTGATTCAGGTGGAGGAAGAAGGTGTCTTGCAAGTGCATCTGGTGTGTATATTGGACCGAAAAAGAAAGAAGCTCTCGAATCGATCCATAGGGCTTGTAAAGATTTAGTGGACCTGGTACGGTCCCGAGGACGCAACATGGGAGTATGAGGATGTTGTGCAGGAAGAATACCTACATCTTTTTGAAGATTTTGGAAATCTTATTGATGTTGTGTAAAGAGTTGCACTGAGGACAGTGAAAAAATAAGGGGAGGTGATTGTAATATCCCCAAGGATGATCCCCACTGATATTATGAATTGTAATCATGTTTATAGGCTGTTGAGCCAAGTGTTGATAAGTTGGTGGGCTTATGTTTTTACTAGGCCGGAGAGCCTAGGTGTTAAAGGCCAGGATCCTGATTTTGTATATGTAATTATGTAGATCATTAATAAAATATAAACATCGCTGTGTGCAGACCAACCATGAAGAAAGAGTGATGGGGGACTAAGCTTCCACAATGTTGGGTAAGGGAGGAGGCTAAGTGTGTGGGCCTAGGGGATAAGCTATGGGGCTTACCTCTAAAGGGGATAATAATTTATTAATATTTCCTAAAAGGATAAGGTGGTCAATTGACCAAGTGTTGTCTTAAGTTCTTAGGAAAGGGGAACAAATGAAAATGTAATGCATGCAACTCGAGGAAGACAAGTGTCAACCTGGGAGCATGCATTAAAAGTTGACGAGTTGAGCCATGTTGGGGTTTTATTCTATGGAGTCTAGCAATTCTCCATCCATTGTCTAACCATGAATGGGGAAATCCACTAGGGACCCTGGAATGAGTAACCCGTGAATCATTATGCCATCCTCCATATGAGTTAGCAGTTCATCCTTTCAATTCTTCCATATGGAGTATGAACTTGAAACCTCCATGATCGACCTCTATATTGTTTCCTGGTCACGCACCCTGAAACCCGTAGGGAAAACCAACAGATCGGTCTATATCTCTAGGATAAGTCTGAGTTATCCCCTATGTATCATGAGAATCACGATGCATCCTATAACTGTCTAAGCCTTGTTGTGTCTTAGTGTTCGACTGTTACCATTTTGGTTGTTCATAACCGTTTTCCCTGTTGTTGATGATGTCACCCATACTCGGTTGGAGATGAGTCGAAGATTGGATGAAGAAGCAGGTGTTCAGGCTCATGGTTGAAGAGGTAGGTTGGCAAGCCTATGAGAAACTCTCTCCAGGTGAGAGAGTGTGCTAAGGAAGTGAGAACTCCTAGAAGGGGTCATATAGCTACTACAGATCTCTGAGAATTCTGGTTCGACCTATTGCTGAAGCCCAAGGAAAAGGAGGTGAAGCAACCAATGGACTATGTGACAATGAAGGTGTATACTCCTGGGGTGGGAAAAACATGTGGGGAATAAGAGTCTGTGAGTAGTGGGCGTAAGTGGTTCTTAGGAGAAAATCCTTCCTCGTTCACTGTGTGACTTCCCTATTCACCTTGCCTAGCCTAGGAATCCCTTTCCTGGTGGAGCTTAGTTCCATCTTGGGGGTGACCTACTGCTAAGAGTGATGGGTAGTGTGGCCTAAGGCTAGGAGGTTCATGGAATGTTTGCACACAGTTGGTGGTTTTTCTTTAGTTAAAAGATAAGTATCAGCCTATGCTTAATTTATATGTTATGCATGTTTGTGATGCTTGAATGTTATCATGTATTTTTTTGTGTATATGAACTATTGTTAGTTCCATTGATTCTGTATGGTAGAAGTAATTATGTGATTATTATTATTAAGTGTTTTAATTCATTAAAATTCTTTTTATCTATATGTGTATGATTCCGCATTAGTGTTTCCCAATAGGCCTAGTGAGGGTCGGGGACATTACATTTTGGTCTCAGAGATAAGTGAAGTGTTTGAGTAGTGACGTTTCCTAGATTGTTGGTGGCTGGGGATGTTACAATAGCTATCTTCTGAAGTGGAAAATCTTTTGACACCTATCACTACAGATGTGCAGCTACGATTTCCTCCGTGAATCTGACCTTTGGGAGTTTAAGTTCTTAACCTCTTTTTTCTTCCAAAGAGATTTCTATGAAATGGCAGATCGTCTGCCATGCATCCTTCTAAATCGATGGCTCTTCTCCCGCTTTGGGACTTTAGTCTTTTAAACTAGATCAACGGTCCTTAAGCTCCCTCCTCAATAAATGATCAAGATCTCCTTCGGGACTTTGACGCTTTCACCCTGTACTTTCATTTAGAGTGATTTGTACCCAGAGTTCTAGATCTGGCACCATGCGTCCACTTTCATATCAACGGTTGTCCAACGGAGTGAGTCTCCATATTCAACATGTCTCCTCACATATCAACGATCCACGTTCCTTCCTTCAGATCGATGACCCTTAGACGTTTCGGGCTTCAATGATTCAGAACATTCTGAAACAAAACTTACAAAAAAAACCCGGAGTACGATTCTTTGAAGTTCGTGATCTGGTGACACCTATCCAACCCATATCAATGGTTCCTAGTTTCTTTGGCTATTCAGGATTCAGAAGTTTCAATATAATGTGCACTCGTTCCTCCCGGAGTGCCTTCACCCGAAATTGATGGATTTTTGCCACGCATCCTTCCAAATGATGGACGGCCCCAAATCACTTTGGGACTTCAGGACTTTAGCAATTCTACTCTCCCCTTTTCCTTGGATCCTCCTTAGAGGTGACCTTGGGTGGTGACCTCACACAAACATGTGATTGTGGCATGCTCAAAGGTGGTTTGAGACCAAACTACTTTCATCCTACATTTCACCTCTAGCCTACATAATGCATCCTTTCTCCAAAACCATGGTTTGGATTGCGGCCCGTCCTTGACTTCGTAAAGCTCGAGCACCTTCTATCCCCACAATGCGAGGTGACCCTCGATCTCACGATATTGATGATTCTTCTAAATGGACGACCGAGATATACCTCCAACAGTTTATATCTCTTCTGACTTAGAATATTTTTTAAGTATTCAAATGCTTTGACCTTTGCTCCTCCTTCGAGTCCATCTATCAGGTCTCGTCTTTGCTCACATATGCATTATATCTTCTGAGCTTTAGGAATTAGAATTAGTCTAACTCCCACACACTCCTTGTGTTATCTCTTCTGATATTTTTGAGTTACTCAGTCTCCTAAGGGTCTTGACCCTTATGTTTCCTTTCAAAGGAAAACTTCGTGCCCTCCTGGCAACCTTCTGCTCAAAGAACACCTTGTTGAGCGTTTTCTATAGAGTGTTTAATAGTTATGTGAGTATCTTCCTCTGATACGCTTCTCCCTGAACTTGACAAAGAGTTCTCTCTATTCACACTTGCACTCGCTCGATGCCCACCTGGTAGAGCCCTACAAAGTTCTCAGTGACTCTATCTCTCTCTGAACTCAACAAAGAGTTCTTCATGTGCACTCCTTGCACTCACAACTCACATGAGAGAAACAATTGAAACTTGTTCGTTACCACACTAGTTCATACATTAATCCGCGGTCCAACACCACTTATGTCATCGTTTTACAATACCACCATTCCTCCCGAGCTTCTTAACACGACCAAGATAACCTATTGACACTCAAGAATGTTTCTGAGGTCCAAAATTGGATCCTCTTAACACAATTTTGTTAATTTTTTCAAAATCCCACCCAGTTTCAGTCTCGCTGATTTTTCAGTCAAACTTAAATGGTAAACTTAATTTCAGCACTGTTTCATCATATGCTACAGCCGTGGTGTTTCAGCATCTGCTCCGCGGTGTTTCAGCATCAGCATATGCTATAGCCGTGGTGTTTCAGCATCTGCTCCGCGGTGTTTCAGCATCAGCACAGCGGTGTTTCAGCATCAGCACAGCGGTGTTTCAGCATCTAAAAAACTTAACAGAAAATAAATTTCTGAACTGAAAATAAATTTCAGAACTGAAACATGAGGATAATGAACATCATTTTCAATGCAGAAATTAAATATCATCAATATGCAAAAATCAGAAAATATTTAGACACAAATATTTTCGGTCTAA
>ML778367.1:322061-381162 GCA_009831015.1 Picea engelmannii | reverse complement strand
GTGTCTCTTCACTCACCCTCACTTTAATCATAAAGTTATCTTTTAATTTGCATCTCACAAATTAATTTGACTAAGACCCATATTCGGCAATTTCTCCCCCTTAGGGCCTAGGGAAGAGAAACACTTGCCTTGGTACATAATTTAACAAATTTCCACTTGAAACCTTGGGTCCAATGATGACTTACCCAACCCATCTAGGCTCAACGTTGAAACTTAGGTTAGAATGTGAGTTTTGTCCATTTCGACAACAAATCCTTCTAAAACTCTTGCTTCAACTTCCACTAACATGGCCCATCCAGGCTCAGTGTTGTAACCATACTCTGATACCATATTGTAACATCCCCTGCCACCAACAGGTCGCACAATGATACCAAACACAACCTTAAATTAGCTTTTAAATATCTACGACTCTATTCTGATCAGTGACAACTCCAGCCTTAAACTACTAGGTTATGCCACAGAGATACTTGCGGAAAAAACATACAAATCCATATAAACATAGAATGATTATTCTACATATATATATTTATATATATATAACTTAATAATGAAGAAATAACAGTAAGCCTACACATGTAGCATATACAACATATACATGTAATAATCATCAATTACAACATGTGTACCATTACACAACATGTAAATGAAGATAAAAGTGGTACTTGTATTTTATTAGAAGACTACCAACTACATGTAGACCTTCCATGAACCTCTTATCCATAGACCATGTTTCTCATCACACTCAGCAGTGGGTCACCCCCGAGCTGGGACTAAGTTCCAACCAAGGCAAGGGAATCCTAGACTAGGATGAGGTTACCAGAACACCACACAGTGCAACTAGAAGGATTCTCTCTAGGAGCCTTCTTACGCCTACTACTCACAGAATCTCATTCCCCACATGCCTGTTCCACCCGGGAGTATACACCTTCACAATAACAGTCCATCAGTGCTTCACCTCCCTCTCTGGGTCTTAGAAATAGGAATTCTTAGAGCTCTGTAGCTGGTGTTGGAATCTCTCTGGGAGAAAACCACTTCCCAACAGACTCTCTCACCTGGAGAGAGTTTCTCACAGGCCTGACAACCTACCTCTTCTGCCATGGGCCTGACAACCCGCTTCTTTAGCACACTCCTTGACTCATCTCCAACCAGGTGAGGACAACAACAATGGTTCAATACTCATTCACACAGGAATGATAGAAGGCAGTAAGAAACACTTAGTCCAGGAACTACGTGGACACAACAACCCATAGTTACGACACCACACGTCTTAGAAAAATATGGAATACCTAGGATTCAAAAAATATGTGGCTTAGTCCACGGGTTCTCACTGGTTTCAGGATGCGTGACTAGAGGAAAAAACACAGGGGTTGAGTGCAGAGGAAAAACAGGTTCAGAATCTAGATGGTCGAATGACCAACAAAATCACATGAAGGTTGGAAGAATGACTCACGGGTTACTCATTCGAGGGTCCCTGGTGGATGTCCCCATTCACGATTAGACAGTGGGTGGAGAATCACTAGACTTCCCCCGAACTAACCCCCAACATGGCTTAACTCATAATCTTTTAATGCATGCACTCAGGTTGACACTTGTCTTCCTGGAGATGCATGAATTACATTTTCATTTGTTCCCCTTTCCCAGGAACTTAGGACAACACTCATCAATTTTCCACCTTAGGAAATAATAATAAATTATTATCCCCTTTATAGGTAATTCCCCTAGCCTAGCCCCTAGGCCCACACACTTATCCTCCTCCCTTACCCAACCTTGTGGAAGATTAGCCCCCCATCACCCTTTCTTCATGGTCGGTCTGTACGTAGCGATGTTTATATTTTATTAATGATCTACATAATTACATATACAAAATCAGGCTCCTGACCTTTAACACTTAGGCTCTTCAGCCTAGTAAACACATAAGCCCACCATCTTATCAACACTTGGCTCATCGGGATATAAACATGATTACAATTCATAATATCACTAGGGCTTGTCCTTGGGGATATTACACTAACGGGTTTAACAACTTTGTTGGCCGATGATGGGATCTAACCTAAACTACAAAATTAAAACAACTAAGTATTTATTGACAAGTGCCTACTATGTACATTAATTGTTCACACATTTTATATACAAAATATACATAATAAATATGTACGAAATTTGCCAGAAACCTTGTAAAAATAAGATTGTAGGAGACAATCAAATCTCAGGAAAAAATATAATTTAAGGAAACTGAATATACTATACTAATTCTATTTTAAATGCACTAAATAATAAATAAATAAAAACTAATCTAATCGTAAACAAGAATGTAAATCATGATAATATTTCAAGTCTAATGAAAAAAGCATTTAGACAAAATGATCAGAATTATGATTCACATTCGTTACAATAAAGAAACAAACTTACTAACGTATCCAAGCCTGGAGTGAAAGATGTCAACTAGTTGTGTCTTCCGGTGTGAAATCTCTTCTAGCAACCTGTCGATTGAGTAAAAGTTATGGAAAACAATTGTAGAATTCAAAGAATACAAAACATATGAAGAAAATAATTCCAACAAGGTATTGAAGTTTTAATGCAAGTATAGAAAGAATAACAAATAAGATCTGATTCTTTATGAAGAAATATAATTATTATTTTCAAAGGAAAACAATGAATTTGATGGTACACTGCATGAATATATCATACAAGTAAAATTGATATGGTATAACATATGTGATAAACTGATTTATATCATAAAGAACCTTAATTGTTGGGACAATAAACTATTAAAGTTAAAGTTAAATTAAGAGAATATAAACACTAGTAATATCAATGCATGGATAAACTAGACAAAAGATAAGTTTAATCAACATCATATTATTCAAGAAGAATTAAAACATACCATTCCCTGAAGGATATCATATTGAAATGTAACAAAAATTCCCTCACAGGAGTAAAACCCGAGGCAATTTGGAACAACATGTTCTTCTCTAATATTCACTTGTCCATTATCCCAAAATTTTCACCATGTCTTTCACTCAAAAACAAATGAGTATTTAAAAAAAAAATGGGGATGAGCTCTCATATCCATAGGATATAGGAAAATCTTTTAAAAATAGAGAATTTTGAATATCAAATCCTACTCTGGTTTTAAAATAAAAGCGTTTGTAACAACTTATCCAAAGTTTGTTGTGACGACCAAAAATATCACCAACTATTTTGAACTTGGTGTTATAACTTGGTCTGGGCCACCATGGTCTCGGACGCAACTACGTCGCATAGTGGACCAACCCCATCTATCATGGCGGCCACACCTCCCTTCACACCTAGTGCGACAGGCCCTCCATTTTCATACGGTATGCCTAGTTCAGGTACAAGTCCTGCACTCACACACTCCACTTTACAGACTTTGGGTCTGGGGGCAGGGAGCTCTAACACTCCTCTGCAAGGTCAACTTGGGGGAATTCATGTCCCTTTCAACGCTTTTCCTTACGATGGAGATCATATCTCTCCTTCGTCCCCTTCGCTTGGTGGTCTGCATCAGCAGTCCACCGGGCAACCTGCACACACAAGTTCATTTGGAGCCGGGAGTCAAGGAACACCTACGCAAACTCAGCCGGTGGGTTTGTCACCGTTTGTTTGGAATGGGATGTTTGGTAATAACACTTTCGCATCCACTGCTTTCCCATATGGGGGCACACCCATTTTTGGACAGTCTACTCCATCACAGGGTACTATTCCTGTGCTGGGGGCACATATACCAGAACCTTGGAACTCAGGACAAGGATCCGTTCCTTCCTCTGGAATGTCATTTTGGGGTAATTCTTTCCATAGTCAATGGAACCCCAGACATACTTCTATGCCTCTCCCAGTAGGAACGGCATGGAGTAATTCTTCCCAAAGTCCGTCAAACACGATGAATGCCCAACATCCTATGTCCTTTATGGGGAATCAACAAATGATGTCTCCACAGATGCAAAACCCTTACATTGGTCAGGGCCATGGTTTCTACCAGAATCCAGGCCAGCAACCAAACTTTTTCTGGCAACTTGGTGCCATTCAAACCCCAGGACCCTTTTTCCTAGGCTATCAGTAGCAACCTAAACTACCATTCTTGGCGACGCTACACTTGCCAAATTTGACACGGTTGTTAAATGATCCTATCAGTCACGATCCACGTTGGCCTCCTATGCCAACGAAGTTGCCTTCGGACATTCCAAATTTCAAGGCCAAGCCTAACGAAGATCCAGGTGATGACGTGACTACTTTCCACCTTTGGTGTTCATCTAACTCACTAAAAGATGACTTTGTCCAGTTGCGATTGTTTCAACGCACTCTTATTGGGAGTGTCACGAAATGGTACATCGAGCTTGATCGCTCACGATATTCTTCTTTTGGTGAATTGGCGATGGCCTTCCTAAACCATTTCCAATTACCTGTGAGATACAACGTTGGCACATAGTTGCTAGCCAATTTCGAGCAGACAACAACGGACCATATCTTTGATCATATCTGAGAGTGGTGACGCCGAAAGAGTCTAATTAAAGTACCAGTTCCACCAACATTCCTGCTTGAGTGGTTCCTTAAGTCTTTAGTACCGCAATTATCCAAAGACGTTGCAACTTCTGGGGTTTTCTCTGAAGAAGATGCCATCATGAGGGCTCAACAGTTTGAGCTTATATATTCTCAGTCTGGTCTATTGTACAACATCCTGCCGGATGCACCACGATCGATACTAGATAAAACCAGACAGAGAGTCGGACCACATGCCGATGGTATCATTAGTTTGGCACAAACCAAGCCCACTGAGAAATTGACAAAACAATTGCAACAATTATCTATACAACACTCAGCAGACAACCAGACTACTTCTTTGGCTGCTCCTCCTACCTAAACGTAAGAAGTACACTCCGTACAGATGACTAACCCGAAGGCCACCCAGCAGCCTGAAGGGAAGAAAAAACAACGCAAGAAGGGTAAGGGGAATAAGAAACCCACTGATAATGCTGGCGAGGGCACCACGGAAAAAAGGAAGGCGAGGTATCCGTGAAACTTATGTGCAGAAGACCACCTGACCCATATATTTCCTCGACTTGTAGAGGCCCAGAAGTTTGTCACACAACAACAGCAAGCCGTGTTGACTAATCCCTTTCAGCATGGGCAAAATTTAACTCAAGCCTCTATAAGTGCCGAAGGGGGCAGCCAAGAAACCTTCCCTCCCCCAAATAATTCCTCTTCCACGAATGTATATATGGTTAGGGGTGATGCTTTAATAACAACTATAGCGCATGAATATAGTAAACCAAGCACCTCTAAGAAGGGAAAAGAAGCCGAGATCCCATATCTTCCTATACAGATTGAGAAGACGTTGGGAGAAACAATGACATGCATCCCAAAAGAGGTGTTTAAGAGAGCTTCTCACAATCCAAATGCAAGGGCCACCCAGAACTACTCTGTGGTGGAAGATTTATCCCAAACCCCTTGTGCTATGTCCGCTTTGGAGGTCCTCCAAAGTTGCCATGCTCAGCAAAAAGCCTTGTTGACTTCTTTAGCCTCTACTGAGACTTGTAACCTGGGTACCATCATGTTAGATACGAATGAATTGAAACCTCGTCTGCCTTACAACGTCATGTTTCAGATAGTAGTGGCTCATCCCACAAAAACTTTTACACAGAATATCTTCCCCACAGTGGTCAACGAGGGCGCTTCGACTTGCGTTATGTCATTAGCATGTTGGAAATCCATTGGCTAGCCTGCGTTGTCTCCATCACCTACTCTCCTCACTGTGTTCGATGGTTGTTCTTTCCGACCACATGGCATCATTCCTTCTTTCCCTATGCAGTTAGGAGGAAAGACCATGTGCATCGAAGTAGAGGTAGTCGATGCCCCCCTCGACTACAATCTCTTGTTAGGTCGTAGTTGGACTTATGCTATGCAAGCGGTGGTCGATACAGTTTTTCGAGTCTTATTGTTTCCACATGAAGGCCGGATAGTGACCATTGATCAATTGTCCTTCTCTAGACCTGACCCAGCTTTGGGGGCATCCACGATTCCCATGATAGATAATCCTCAAGCCGGTGTCGTTAACGTAGGAGTTGGTTTGTGCCCATATTTGATGGGTACTTTCGATTACCCACCTCCTCATGGCGATGTCAAGTTTATATCGACTCACCACAAGGTTGAGATTTTTCATGTTGTGTCGTTTCACATGACTTACTTTGAGGATCCGTGGATTCTTCCTTCCCCATCGGCCATGGTGGATGAGACAGGGCACTCCGGCATGTCCATGCCCTTGTCGGCCGCTGAAGAAGCGTACTCTTTAGTCCAGCAAGCTTCAGATACTCTTGATCAGACTCCTACACAAGAGTTGGATCCACGTTTTGAGCCTATCTGGGCTCAGGGTTCTCTTGCTACCACCGATTCGTTAGACTTAGTCTTGCCTTCTGACGAAGCTGTAATCGAAGCGATGACTATTCCGGGAAAACCTTGGGAAGATCTTCATCACAGGTCATATTTCCTCCTAGAGTTAAGCCGAATCGAGGCCGGAGAATTAACTATCACCATGACGGGAGATCAGCCATGTCCCATTAACCTCTTAGCTACACAGAAAATTTATGCTGAGGGAAATATGGCGACTATCGTTGAAACTATACCTATCAATATCTCCCAAAACCCTAGCGTCAT
The DNA here is from genome assembly GCA_009831015.1 of Picea engelmannii. Classification (NCBI taxonomy): domain Eukaryota; kingdom Viridiplantae; phylum Streptophyta; class Pinopsida; order Pinales; family Pinaceae; genus Picea; species Picea engelmannii. The sequence continues at coordinate 374,496 of ML778367.1, read as the reverse complement.
GGAGAATGTCTTCGTCGGAGTAGACTGCTCCCCCGAAGAGATTCAGATTTACACAAATCTTTTTGAAGAATTCCGCGATGTTTTTTCTTGGTCTTATGAAGAAATGCTAGGTATCGATCCGAAAATAGTTGAACACGAAATCACAACGTACCTTGATGCTAAGCCTGTTCGACAAAAACTTTGTCCAGTTAATCCTAGGAAAGTAGCAGCCATTAAGACGGAGGTTGAGAAATTGCTCAAGGCAGGGTTCATTTACCCTATCCATCTGACTCAATGGGTGTCAAACCCCATGTCGGTCGATAAAAAACAAGGCACGATTCGTGTATGTACCGATTTCCGTGATTTGAGCAAGGCATGTCCAAAAGATAATTATCCAACCCCATTCATTGACCAGATCATTGATGAATGTGCCGGTTGTGAGGCCTTTTCATTCATGGATGGTTTTTTAGGCTATAACCAAATCCAAATCAAACCTGAAGACCAACATAAAACGACATTCATTTGTCCGTGGGTACGTTCGCCTATCGTAAGATGCCTTTTGGTCTCAAAAATGATGGAGCCACTTTCTAGCGGGCCATGTATTTTGCATTTCACGACCTCAAACATATAGTCGAGGCCTATCTAGATGATTTAGCATCACACTCTCGCAAGCGCAAGGATCATCCCATGCACCTCTGACTAATCTTCGAACGTTGTCGCTACTTCAGGATTCGCTTGAATCCCAACAAGTGCAGCTTTTGCGTCATGTCAGGACGTTTGTTAGGATTCATTGTTTCAACAACAGGGATCATGGTGGATTCTCTTAAGGTGGAGGCAATAATCTAGTTTCCCCCCCCACGCACAATCTTACAACTTCAGAGTCTTCAAGGCAAGGCGAACTTCTTACGACACTTCATCGCCAACTATGCTGAGATCACCAAGGGATTTATGCGTTTACTGAAGAAAGATGTTCCCTTTTTCTGGGATGATGCAGCTCAACACTCTTTCGATGCATTAAAACACACCCTCACTACTGCACCTCTGCTACGACCACCGAACTATAATAAATATTTCTTGTTATATCTAGTCGCCACAGAGTCAACCATCGACATGGTTTTAGTTCAGGAGGATGATTCGTTTTCAGAATACGTGATCTACTACCTGAGATGAGGCCTCATAGGATCGGAGCTTAATTATTCCCATCTCGAAAAACTTGCTTTGGCAGCAGGGCATGCTATTCAACGGTTCTGTCACTATGTTCTGTTTCGCAAGACCACCGTCGTTGCCGTCGTGAATCCATTCCAGTACATGTTGACACGACGCGTTATTGGTGGAAAAATCAGTATATGGATGGTGATCCTCCAAGAATTTGACTTAGACTTTGTTTAAGCCAAGTCCAAAAAGTCACTGGTCTTCGCAGAACTTATCTCAGAGCTTCCGGTTGAGTCAGGTGACGTTGTGCCTGAGGAATCGCCTATCCGGGGGGATATGTTTTTTATTGAATCTTCAGACCCCTGGTATGGAGATATATGGATCTATCTTCAGACTTTGAAGTGCCCCACCTCTGCTTCTCATGACGAGCGTCGACGAATATGCCATCGGGCTAAGAATTATCTCATACTCAATGATACGTTGTATTGGAGAGGTGTAGACTACATCTTGCACCAATGTCTCACTCATGAGGAGGCCGTCATAGTGCTCAACAATTGTCATACCGGAGCTTGTGGCGGTCACTTTTTCGGGTTGGCAACAACCCAAAAGATTTTACGAGCAGGTTACTTCTGGCCCACACTTATGAAAGATTGTATTGAGTCGGTCAAGAAGTGCCATCCATGCCAAATCTTCTCACGGAAGATGAGGGCACATCCAGCTCCTATGTTTTCTGTCATCACAGTTGGTCCCTTCACTAAGTGGGGGATTGATTACACTACATGAAACCCCCCGTCAGCAAGGGGGCACCGCTATATCATCATAGCTTTCGACTACTTCACTAAGTGGGTCAAAGCTATGCCAATGTTTAAAGATGATGGAGAGACTACAGATCTCTTCTTATTTAATCAGATTATAGCACAGTTCAACGTCCCGAGAGAGATTGTCACTGACCATGGTAGTCACTTTCAGAACCAAATGATGTCCGAGCTAACATCAAAGCTTGGGTTACAGAAATAACATTCCTCACCTTACTATCCCCAAGACAATGGGAAGGTGGAAGCTGTTAACAAAACTCTCAAGATGATGCTACAACAAACTATCAACTCAGCCAAGTCAAATTGGCATTTGATGTTATACTCGGCATTATGGGCTTACCAAACCTTAGTTAAGATGAAAACCAGTTTCTCACCTTTCCAACTCATTTACGGGCTGGAGGTAGTCTTGCCCATCGAATGTCAAATTCCATCTCTGAAATTGGCAGTACAATTATTGCCAGACACTTCTCCACTTGAAGAACGGTTAGTACACCTAGAGCAGCTTGATGAACAACGTCGCGATGTAGCCCTAGCCAACAAAGCTCATAAACATAAGGTCAAGTGTCAATATGATAGGTCCGTTCATCCTCGGGTTTTCTCTAAGGGCGACCTTGTCCTGGTTTACGACCAAGATAAGGACCCCATGGGGGCAGGAAAGTTTAAACCCATGTGGTTTGGACCCTTCATTATTAAGGAGGTTTTAAAAAGGGGCACTTATCGTCCGGTCAATTTTGAAGGGAATTCTTTGGCGAAGCCTAGAAATGGGCTCTACCTCAAAAAGTATTACTCATAGCACGGTCACTGTGGGTAAATTTTTGTAACATATGTATAGTCTTTGTACTATTACTTTTTGACGTTTCTTTTAAAAACATGTTATGGACGTGTCATTGATGTTATCTTTCATCATTATGGTAGATATCAAGTGAATCCGAGGTGTTTGTTGGGTATGTTTACGGTGCTAGTCGACACACGCGGAGGCTTGCCTCCGCAGCTTGGGTGATCTTTACACCACAGGGTCAGTTGTTATCTTCTGGAGGTATATGCTTAGGTGACACCACAAACAATGTTGATGAGTATAGTGCAGTTATTGAGTTGCTTCGTGACACTTTGTCATTGGGTATCTCTCGTCTCCGGGTCTATCTAGATGCTCAACTGTTTGTGTCGCAGCTAAATAGAATATACCGCGTGCACGACCCTACTTTACACCAAATATTCCTTAGGGTACGTCTCTTGGAATGCAACTTTGATTATATTACATAATTTTATGTTCCTAGGAGTCTAAATCAAATCACAGATACTCTAGCTAATCATATTTTGGATTGGCATCTCGCTCACATATAAAAATATCATTATCACACACATGTAAATACATTTTTGTACACATAACCCATAAGACATAAAAAAGAAATAAAAACCATATATAAACATCATAAAATTCTCATAGTACATAGATGGGCGCAAGCGCCTCACAAGTGGGAACCATAACGAGTCACCGGGGCTTATGCCCTCAAAAAATATATACAACAAGGTGCTCGTGCACATAAAAAGTTTAAAAGTATGCTCAGGGCCTGTGAGCCCTATTATAATCATGTACAGCCTGGGCTAAACGCCTAAACAATCGGACCCATGTCCGAGGTGCCCCCACAACGTGAGTCTGCATAGAGGGCGACAAGTCCTCTATCTCTACCATGGGAACTGTGCGAGTGAGCGCAGTAAACTTCCACTCAATCCCCCTCAGGACTCTCTTGGCCTCTCCTGTTGGGAGGTTCCCGGCTACTGCTGCTCCTCCAACGGCGACAACTGCGGCGTCAGGCCATGGGCGACGCCTGTTCTATGCATAATCGACAGGTCGCACGAGCCCCACATCTGCATGCAACAAAAGTTCACCCGTCAAAAAACTCTGGTATACCAAAACATGATATATATATCAAAAAGACATAAAAATTACATATGCAAACAAAAAAACTGTATAGGTGGAGACTTACCCATCTCCCCTTGCTCCTCACCAGGAGGCACTGGTATCGCTGGATCTATGGAAAAATCAATCCCTGCATATGGGTAATCCTCGATAGCTGGGATCTGTCGTGACAGCCAAGCAAAAAAGTCATCGTTGAAGGCCTCTGTGGTCCTTCCACCACCCTGTCGCGGAAGCAACACTGCCAATCTACACACTGCAGGGAAAGTCGCCAGATGTCCTTGTACTGTCAGCCGAGGACTAAAACATGGAACTCTCTCAAAGAAAAACGAACACGGGATGGTCCCAAACCCAAAGTTCCTATGTGTCCGCTGTCTGCAAGCTGTCAACTGACCTGTCATGCTTGCTAGTAGTGTGGTACTCCAGTCAAAAATTTGTGCATTCATGCACTGAATTGCACAGTTCATCTGTGCACGCGAAGCCTGATGCACAGCCGCAGAGTCGGTAATCCACCCGATGAGTGATAAAATGGTCTGGAGGGAGAGGCTGGTAATCCTACTCATGGGAACTGAGGAAGATATCTGATCGGTCCCAGCCTCACAGTACTCCTCTATCAATTCCGAGACTTTGCTCGGCCTCGCAGGAAAAGTATGAAAGTTGACAGGTTCCCCTCTCCTCGAGAGGCCCTTCAAAAAGTAGATATCCTCGGTGGTGGGCACCAAGGATTGCCCCTCTATCATAAAGGCCTTTGCATCTGGGTGTCAATAATCAACCAACGCATTTAGTAGCCTGGGCTGAGCGTGCATAAACAGACACAGAATTTTTTTTACCAACCCACACTGCATCAGTACGGCCATAACGTTCAGATCTGCAGCCACTGCCTCATTGGTGGCTTTGTGCTCCCTCTCTCTCCACTGAACATACATCCTGTCAAAAACACAAGGCAAAAAAGGGGGAGTTAAGTCTTAATTCAATAAAAGTTTCCATCGCGTGGGGTCACCCGCGGGTTGTTGAGGTGACAGTCGTGGGTACCCGCACACAGTTTTGGCTCTGCGCACGGGTACCCGCGGGTTGTCCCTAGACAGCCCGCATTTGCCTAGGGCCGACCTCTTGGAGGTTGACGACCACCACCAAAACCAACTTAAATGCAATAAATTAAGTATTGAATTGAAAGATTAGGGAGTTTGTACTTACTTGGTCCAAGCAGAAGTCTGTTTTGTCCACTGTAGCTCCCAGAATCATGATCTTTGGCAAAGGGGGTCTTTTGGCTCCAGAGTCAATTTCCAAATCAACAATGGTGATAATGAGCCGCCAACTTCTATTTATAGAATTTTTGGCCTCTTTTCGTCACTTTTTTATGCCCTTTTATCAGTTTCTTTATACCAAAAACCATTTTGAGTGGTTCAGGAGTTATATGGGAGGGATTTGATCAGGTATTGGGACAATTTTCATTGAGTTTCAAAAAATAAAAAAAATTATAGTGACGGTCCATAAAAAAAAATTGTTTTCAAAAGTCAACTTGGGCATATAGGGTAGGATTTCATCCCGACTGTTGCATCTCGTTGCCTTTTATTATTATGATATAGGATCGATCCCATTCGGTTGTGGCACGGAACCGTCATATCTGCTCTAAAAGTTTCGCAACTTGGTGGTAGAGCTTACCAAAACATGGATGCCCTAGGTAGGTCCTGGTTGCATTATGGTGTCCATGTCGTTTCTAAATAACACTGTAGGCTCGGGAGTCCGTGTAGTCTTTCCTGAATACGAGTTTGAGCCTCATTCGCATGGGTCTTTTTCACTCTTTGTATTACCCCCCGGACTCCCAAAACATAACGGGTCTCCTTTTAAGCCCTTTTCAGACCCTCTAAACATGAAAATATTGTCGAGCGATCTTGTGACCCTTCACGCTCGTTAAACTGAAATTTGAAGTCACGTCTGTCTGGCGGTACTTTACCCATTTTTCGGTCTGGATGGTCAACTGTACGAAAAAAGGAATACTCTATTGAATGTCCATTCTTTAGAAGAGTATCCTCAGGTAAGATTTTATTCCTTTTTCGGGCTTGAGGGACTAAATTTACGAAGAAAAAAAACCCCCCGGAGTCCATAGTTAAGCTCTTTTCAGACTCCCTAAATTGAAAAGATCGCCGAGTGACCTTATTCTTTCACACTCGTTAAAATGGTCCAGAAGAATATTCCTGATGAAGTCCATAGTTAAGCTTTTGTCAGACTCCTTAAAATTGAAAAAATAGCCGAGTGATCTTGTCCTTGTCACACTCGTTAAAATGGTTTTGAATTGACGTCTAATCGGTGCTGGTTTACCCCTTTCTCGAACCGGCTAGACTATTTTCGAAAAAGGTACCCCAATGGAGTTTCCTTTTATCCTTTTTCAGACTCTCTAAATATGAAAAATCACTGAGCTTCCCTTCTCTGGGCTCGTTAAACTTACATCGAAGGACGTTACCATCGTGTGTTCTATCAACCGCATTTGCATCCTTTACCCATCATCTTAGCAACAGTTTGCCTTTGCGTCTTAACACCTTTGGCCACTGGAGGATTTTTCCCGAGTATCATTTCCTAGAACATCAGTCTTGTCCTTGTGCCTTGCGCTTGTATGTTTGTTGTACTCGTTCCTCCATTGTAACGTAATATTCCTTTATTCTTTTTTCCAAATCAACAAAAAGAACAAAAAAATCAAATATACCCCAAAAAGAGGATGGGAAAAGTATTTTCTTTATTGGCAGCATCATGAGTCACCCTTCGATAAAGCACATATGTCTGTTTGATTCATCAGACTATGGGATGTAGTACGACCTTAGGAAGCTTTGCTCGCTATAGCAGAGTTGTGTCCTCCACCGTTTGGTTACTCTTCCAAACATATGGAGAGTTTGCATTGCCTCCTGCTTCGTAGACTTATGATTAACAGATATGCTACCTGAGTCTTATCACTTGTCGTGCTATTATCCAAGAGAATTTTGTCACTAAGCCTGAGTCATCCCCTCTGCATGTGTCTCTTGTCCGCATACCCAGCCACCCTGAACGTCCAATCAAGTCTTTGTTCGAAATCACTGAATCCTTTAGTCCGATCATCAAGATTATCAAGTCCATAACCGATGAGTCGTCGAAGACCTCTGGGTAGTGCAGTCGTACACTCATATTACACTCCTACCCGAGTTTTAGAACACTTTGAAGTTGTTTCTCGAGCTCTAAAGTACAGCCATCAGGTCGAATCCGCTTCTGGGAGATGGATACTTTCTATGTATATCTTTCTGATTTCAAGATGTAGCTCCACTGTGTATTGTTCGTGGCTACTCTTTATAGTTCTTTGACATGGATCTACAGTGTATTTGATTGGTATCTATGGTTCTATTTTATCCCGAGCATGGGTATGCCCGCCTCGGTGAGACATTTGATATTTTTTGTAGATGGCACCTCTTGATTCCTGATTCCTGGGCTCACTCATTCAACATATCAGTACAAATTGGTAAAGAATTGGTAATGTATTTCAGCCATCATATGCTCTTCTGACCTCACACATTAGGGGGCATCTGTTATAACCCTAAATTGCACCATACATGCTTACCTGGCATCAGGCCAACTCATTGCCCTTCATTGCCAAAACATCTTCTCATAAACCTCTTCAAAAATCCTCTTGGGAAAGTGACATGCGCCCTAACCCACTACTGCACATGTTGGAACGCTGGCAGGCCTACTACTACACGCGTTGGAATGTTGGCTGGCCTACTACAGCCCGCGTTTACCTAACAAAGCACAAAAACAGGAAAGTTTCCAACGGGACGAAAAGCTTTGGGTCATTTAACTGGAACTCCCAGCCATGCATGGTCGAGAGTTCGTCCAAAACCCTAGCTCCTTCTAGCCTATAAAAGGAGGGGTAGGGGTACTATTTTTAAGGAGGAAAAATATAGCAAAGAAACTCTGCCCAATTGTCGAATCCATTTGTCCCAACCCTTTAGCCTTTCCTCAAGATTAAGGAGAATTCAAGCAAAGCAGTTGGAGGACAAAGAAGAGGAGGAGCCCAGGATTAGGATCGAGGAACAGTGGCCGGTCTCTATCATTATTGTAAGTTGATTCATCTTGATATTAATAAAAGAATACTTTTCCTGTCCCAATGCACGAGTGATATATATTTTATTTGACTTATGCTTAATCTCTAACCCTTAGGTAGAAAAATAGCATGCATGCGTAGTGTTTTGTTTTGATTGCAGGGTTGTATTTGGAAGGAGTAGTGAAAGCAAGCAGATAAAGCGCAACGGAGGATCTACATCAAACATCGATAGAAAAGGTTAGTAGGTATTTTCCATGCTTGTGTGTGAAAAAGGGGTTTGAGTATTGGGGTGATAGGTTAAAAGTGTTTTCTTTAAGGTCATGATCTGCGTACAAGTTCATCCCTAGCTTGTTAGTCCGTAGGGTATTATTTCCCAACAACACTTGGTTCTATTACTAATTAAAACAAAAAAAAACACTCCACGATTTCTAACAGCCTAACATCATAGATGGAATCCTTCTGTTCATTTAGAGACCTGAAATAAAAATAAAATTCATTTATAAATCACATCAAACTTAATTAAGTCTAGATAAAGAATCCATGATTTTGTAGCTGGTCTAGAAACATAATTGTTGGTCACTTTAATTGTCTACTTGAATAGAAAATCAAAGTGTTCAATATAAATTGTCAACCTAGGGAAGTCTGTTATTTCAAGATAATTGTGCACAGTCTACTCTAGATTATGAAAGAATCTCTAATCTAATTGTAGTAGGGAAACAAACATTATCACTAACACATTTGTGTTGATATAGCTGGAGTTCTACGGATTTGAAATCATAATTGAAATCTAAACTGATGAATGTATAAGAACCCTAGATTGCCTACTCTAATCTAACCTTCTAATTTACTTTTGCAGGAAGAAGTTCTATACTATTTGTAGAAAGGAAATCTAGTTATTGCAAGAAGGTACTTCACACTTTTATTTCTCGGAAAAAAGATCTTAACCTAATGCAGAAAAAGGGAAAGCAATTCTCCAGCTATGTTCAACAATCGACTTCTAATTCTCATGAGACAAATTTATGCGCATCTAACAAGAAGGAACTAAATTGTAACAACAATTGTATTATAGAAATGTCTAACAGTTAAATCATTCACATTTAAAACAACTAATCTAGAATTCAAAATAGAGGGGAATCGGTGAGGAAGGTGGGCCCTTTCCTTCTCACTGAATCCACTCAAAGAAATAGGTTATAGTCTACTAAAGGAATTCAATCCACTCTTTCATTCAATTTCCAAAAATGATGTGTACAATAAGCGTTACTTTTCTTTCTCCATGAAAAAAAAAAATCTTTTTTCATTACAAAATATCTGCTATTTAAAGTTAGAGTCATTCAGTAGAACATAAAAAGAATAGTCTTGAGAATCTCTGATTCTCAAGATGTCCATTTGATATCATTAATACAAAATCTAGAACTCTCCTTGATCAACATCATGAGCCAGCATATCTAATCAACAGGTGTTGCAGTAGTCATATAACAACAAGAATGGTGGCATCTATTGTAATAGCTTTTAGGATTGACGGGCTTCTATTGCAGAAGTTGTGTAACGTCTTCTAGGATTGGTGGCATCCGTTGCAACAGTCATGTAACAGCTTCCAATATTGGCACAAATCTATAACAACAACGAGTTTTTCGAAGTGGGTTGTTCTAAGCATTTTGATCATTAGTTAAATCATTTCATGGGTAAAATATGTGAACGTTACCAATCAAACATGCTAAGTAAATGAAAATATAAAAGAGAGATGAATAGTTCATACCTTGGGAAAAAGGGTCTTAGTACTCATTATAATAGTCATTTAGCTTAGGAATGAGAAGGTTGAATGGGAAAAAGATGTAGTGAAAAAGGGACATTTCTGGGTCCTAACATGCCCCCCAACTGAAGACATTGCATGTCCTCATGCAAAACACATTCAAACCTTACTTTGTAGCTGAAGTAGATAACTGTCTCCTCCAGTGCAAAATTGCTGAGAGAAATTGCTAAGTGTCGGTATTGAAAAATGTTGTGTTCAAAAGAAAATATGTTGTGTCAATGAATTGTCTGAGTTTCTTTATCTTTGAGAACATAATCATTTTGAGTTGCTCGAGTAACAACTCGTGAAGGAAATAGAGGTTCTTGTTTGAGAGGTTCTTGTTTGCAAGATTTTGGTATACCAACAGTTGTTTTATGACGTTGAGATCTCCTCTATTTTATTGATTTTTGTGTAGCAGTAAGTTCATGTTCAGTCTTGACTGAGACAGTTGTTGGTCCTTTAGCGACTGGAAATTTGACTACCTCATATCCTGCCTCAAAGTAAATGTTTCCACACTCAAATCACATGAGTTATTTGCTTCTGTCCATAACAACCTTTGTCAGTGCTAGGATGTCCAAGGTTATCCTTTCTAGATTCCTCTGTCGAGCAACCTCCACCTCTTGTTTTAGGGTATTTAACTCTGCTTTGAGGTTATCATTCTCTGTTATTAGTGCAACGATTCTGGAATTTTCTGTATTCTTGATCTTTTTCTCTATTTGGGCAAACAATTGGGCAAGTGGCACATCCTCAACATGTTGTGTAGCTAGTTCTTGTGTAACAGCTGTGTCTTTCAGGACTGGTTCTTGTGGAATAGTCTCGACATGGACAGTTGGTTCTTGTATTACTATCTCTGGTGGGACAATCCTCTATGGAGTAGTTGGTTCTTTTGTAACAGTTGTGTCTATCAGAACTAGTTCTTGTGGAACAGTCTCGACATGGACAGTTGGTTCTTGTATTACTATCTCTGGTGGGACAATCCTCTATGGAGAAGTTGGTTCTTTTGTAACAGTTGTTTATGTCAAGACTGGTTCTTGTGGAACAGTCTCGACATGGACAATTGGTTCTTGTGGAACCGCCCCTACATCAACCATAGAGGATAGTGGACTAAGAATAGGAATAGCTTGTTCCATATCTTGCCATCCAATTGTAGCTTCGGCAGACCTGGTGGACCTAGATCTTCTCCTGGGTAAAATAGAAACTAAAGAAGGGGCTTTCTTCTTTGTTGTTGGAGGAGGAACGAGGCGTTCTTCCTCAACCACACAAGGAGGATATTCTGGTATACTGGGGTCTGCGATGATCTGGACATCGTCAATGGATGTGTGATGCACAGAATCATCAGGCGGAGCCGATGATTCTGCTGTGATTTGAGTAAATTCATTCTGAAAGGAGAGAATAGTTTTTCGAAGTTCTGTGCATAAAGTAAAACCTGGTATTCGTACCTCTGTAGAATTCTCTGTCATAGTAGCCAAAGGGCTCTAATTTGTTGTTGATCCAATTTGGTTAAGGGCTCTCCAAGGTTTTCCCTTGAATGGACATTTTATTTTCTAAGAAGATGCATTGGTAATGATAGTAGGCGCTTGATCGACTATTGCATCAATAGGAGGGTTCTGTGTGAATTTTGGTGCCACAGTAGAGGAGATAAGCAGACTTGATGTTATAGTGGACCATGCCGACCTTGTTCTCTGTTTAGGTGATGTAGAGATAGGAACAGGGGTATTCTTTTCAGAGACAGGGGGTAGGTTGCCAATGATAGGTGTCACAATGGATCGTGCTGTCCTTGTTCTCTTTCTTGGTGATCCAAAGATAGAAACAAGGGTTTTCTTTTCAGAGGCAGGGGGTAGGTTTTCAATGATAGGTGTTGCAACCAAGTGCTGTGACACATGTCTTCATTGAGTGGTTGGTTGTTCATTAGTTTGTTCGACCAAAACTACAGGTTGTTGCAATGAAATTTCGTCGAGCCTTGTCTGGATGGTGCCAGGATGGCTTCGGGTTATGCAGTTGATTTTCTAAGTTGCCTTACGGATGACAACATGAGGGGTTTGGACTGCTATTGAAGCCAAGGGCATAGGCTCAGGAAGAGGTCCATGGGTTGTGTTTTCAAGGACTGTGAAATCATATCTGTATGTATGGAATGTGGATGGTCTACTACAATAGGTAATGGGTTATTGGAAATGCCCATACCTTTGCGAATTAATAGGCCGATGAGTTTGTGATTAGAAATACAGTTCTTGGGGTTCTTGGATTTTTTTACAAAATGAGCCATGTTATGCAATGAATGTAGGAGAAATTAAGGAATGTTTATGAATTTCTGATGTCACATATGTGATAATAAGATGAAATCAAAAAAATAAACAACTTGGTATCGACCTTTGCAGGTAATGTACCTTTTAAGAAATTATGTGACTTTCCCCCATGGCTCTGGTAAGGAATTGGCATCTGCACCTCTGCCTTTGGTCTGAATTTTCTCAGTGTTGATGAGGAAACTCTTATGTGCATCCGGAATATGTGTTTTTCTATGAAACCATTGGTCTCTTATTCTTGGCAACCCTGTTACAGCAGCAATGCTTTCTTCTGACACTAGAATCCTTACCCCATTCACCATTGAATACCCTTGGGTAAGATTTTGACTAAAATCCAATACCTCATCCTCGTTAAACCCCTTCAAAATTTTAAAATACGATATCTAGCCATCCTAGAGAAATATTTGGTAGGACTCTGGGTGTAGCAAAAAATTGTCCAGCGTTGCAGGTTCATATCTCATATTTGATCCTCCCATGATGTTGCTTGAGAGTCTAACAGGAACGTAGGAGGAGAAATTATCACCTAAATCAGAGATGCAACAAGATTGAATGTGGTTTACAGAAAGAATACAGTGTCTCAGTAAAAAGAAGTGTGGGCGGAAAGGTGGTGGAGGTGTGTATAAAATTCGGAATGGATGGCTAGATTTATGTTCCCCCCCACCCCCCAACTAAGTGGATTGGCTCCAAGTGCATCGATTTATGACAACTAGTTAGTAAATAGGAAATCATTATTTTATATATTCATTACTTTAACACGTAGGATTAATCAATTACCTCATATCTTACCGCACATAACGACCTGTCAGAGTTAACCGCACTATCCAACTGCCATCTGAGTTGCGTGGAATAGCTGACATGATGTGAGAGAAATGAAAACTAGAGCAGAAACAGAGTCCTTACTGTAGTTAGCCAACTAGAAATCACTGGATGTGAAGTCAAGTCATTATGAAGAAACACTTTTGGATAAAGAGGATCAGTATTGTCTAATCAATGGTGCTATGGCATGGAAAGATTGGAGGGTTGGAGCATCAGCATCAGCAAAAATGCGAAAAAGAAAGAGTGAAGTGGCAAGAAATCATAACAACAATTAGTGTATCAACATGTTTTCAGCAAAAATGGTGGAGGTAGGTGTAACAGCATGGAAATCGACCAATTTATTGGAAAAGGGGTGTAACAGCATGGAAATCGTCCAATTTAGCAGAAGAAGGTGTAATAGCATGGAAATTGGCCAATTTAGAGAAAAAGGGGTGTAACAGTATAAAAATCGGCCAAATGCTACATTACTTAGTTTCTAGGAAGTTTTTCAACTTCTATAAACTAATCGTTTGACTCGTTTTGCGCTATTCAACCTTGTTGTTCATCAATCCACCTGCACACACATAACTGCCTGATACCTTTCAAAGATTTATTAGCATAGTAAAGAAAATAGATAAATTTCAACTAAAAACAGAGAAATGCAAATTTTGCTGAGGTTATTTATATACAAGGTCTAAGAAAAAGAATTCCTAAAGTTCAGAAGGAGAAGGAGCAAGCTCCTTTCCGTTCAATAATTAATAACCTATATCAACTGTACATCTAGTTTTGAATTCTGCCTTGGACAGTGGACGCTAATACAAACACAAGCAATGACCATTTGCATGTAACTGTGTATTGGACCCATCAATAGTAATCAACCGGACTGTCCCATTGGGAAAAATGGTGTCTACCTCATAAGGCCCTAGCCATCGTGTACACAACTTACCTTGAAATTCCTTAAAGTGTGAATCATACAACAGAGCCCAATCTCCTTTCTAGAATAATTTCTTCTTGATGACACGGTCATGCCATTTTGTTCTTTGTTGTTGAATCACTGTGGTTTGATGGATGGCATCCAAATGCTTTTCATCAAGCTCATTGAGCTACTGCAGTCTGGCTTTCTGTACCATAGTCAAGTCGAGGTTGATTGTTGATGCAGTTCTCAAGGTTTTGATTTCGAATTCAATGGGGAAAACAGGGATTTTTACATATACCAACACGTAAGGAGAAAAACCAGTTGTGCTCCTCCAAGTAGTTCGGTAAGACCATAGAGCTTCAGACCAATCCTTACAATTTTCTCTCACTGTTTTAGTAAGAATGGCTTCGATAACTTTGTTGGTGCTTTCCACCCGACCATTACCTTGTGGATGGTATGGAGAAGCTATTCTATGTAAAACATGATATTTACTGAGTACAGCTTCAAATTTATATGATGTGAAAGGGGGTCCTCCATCAGTTACCAATTCTATGGGAACGCCAAACCTAACAAATATGTCTTCAAACAAGAATGCTAAGACAGCTTCTTCCGAGGCTCTGATAAGTGATTTTTCCTCCACCCACTTGGTCATGTAATCTGTACAGACCAATATATAGACTTTCTGATTGGAAGGTGGGTGAATGGGTCCTACAAAATCCATGGCCCATCTCTCAAAAGGCTCTAACACTACCTGAGACTGGAGAGGCATCTCATCCTTGTTATTTGGTTGACCCATGCATTGGCAACTGTCACAAGCTTTGACATACTTCTTGGCATCTTGAAATATGTTGGGCCAAAAATAGCCCATCCTTAAAATTTTATGCCCGGTCCTTTTATCAGCAAAATGACCCCTACAGGGGCCATCATGGAAATCTTTCACCAAATCATAAACTTCATCATCCCTCACACATCTCCTGATTTCTTGGTCCAGGCCTATGTAGAAGAGGTATCCTCCTATCCAACTATACCTAGCACTCTTTTGAATAATATTCCTTCTTTCTCAAGGAGATATATGTGGAGGTACCTTCCCTGCAACCAAATAATTAGCAATATCTATATACCAAGGTGAATTAGCAGATACTACAAACAAATGTTCATTAGGAAAGAAATCATCCCCGGGTGAATAATCATCATTTATATGTAATCTTGAGAGAAAATCAGCAACCACATTTTCTTTTCCTGGTCTATCCACTATGGTGATGTCAAATTCATGCAGTAGTAACAACCATATTGTCAATCGGGCATTAGTAATAGGTTTATTCATTAGATATTTAATGGTTTTATTATCAGTATGAATAAATGTGGGATAACCAGTTACATAATGCCTGAATTTATTGATTGCATAAACTACTACCAAGAATTCTCTTTTAGTGATTATGTAATTTAACTCAACAAGAGCCATGTTCTTGTTGATATAGTAGATAGCGTAGGGTTCGTTGTCCTCCTGTTTCCCTAGTACTGCACCAATTGAAGTGTATGAGGCATCTGAAGAAATGTGAAAAGGCAGAGCCCAATTGGGCCCTCTCAAGATGGGAGTTATGGACAATTTCTATTTAAGATCTGCAAAAGACAATTCATAGTTGTCTGTCCAACAAAAGTCAACATCTTTTGTTAGTAGAAAAAAAATGGAGAGGAAAGTTTAGATAATTTTTTAATGAATCTCCTGTAATACCCGACGTGCCCTAAAAAACTTCTTACCTCTTTCTGAGTTGATGGAGTTGGAAAGTCCAAAATTACCTAGATTTTGGTTGGATCTACTTGAATCCCTGGATAAGAGATGAAGTGTCCCAACACCACCCCTTTGCAAATCATCATATGGCACTTTTTTGTACTTAAAGAAAGATGAGACTATCTACATATTTTGAGCACTTTTTCCAGATTAGACAAAGCGTCTTCGAAATCAGTACCATAAGGTGTAAAGTCATCCATGAATATTTCCATACAGTCATTCACCATATCAGAGAAAATACCAATCACATCTCTCTGGAAAGTGGTTGGTGCATTACACAATCCAAATGGGAGAACCTTGTAGGAAAATATACCCCAAGGGCTGGTAAAGGTGGTCTTATCTTGGTCCTGTGGGGAAATTTGTATCTAGCTATATCCACTGAATCCATCTAGGAAAGAAAATAATTTTTTTCTGGCTAGGTTGTCTAAAACCTGATCAATAAATGGAAGAGGGAAATGATCCTTCTGCGTGGCCTTATTCAGGGCTCTATAGTCCACACACACTCTCCACTTACCATTCTTTTTAGGCACAATAACCAACAGTGATACCCACTCGTTGTCTGATATAGGATAGATGAATCTAGCGTTGAGAAGTTTCTAAAGTTATTCCTTAACAATTTCTTTAAGGTTTGGGTTCATCCTCCTTTGTGTTTGGAAAATGGGTCGAAATTCTTCTTTGATGTATATATGGTGGGTGCGTAGTTCAAAGGGAATTCCTTTCATATCCATGTAATCCTAGGCAAATGATTCTTTATGATCAATCAGTAATTTCATCAATCGACGAGTTTCAACAGTGGAGAGATCGGGATTGATGTTCAAGGTTTTTCCAGGTTTGACTTCCACAGTGACACTCTTAGAACTGACTCTAGGAAATAATTCATCTATTTTTGTTTCGTCACTTGTTGTTACAACGTTCACTATTATAGTGGTTGTAGTTACAACTGAATCAATTTGATTGTCAGCGGTTTCTGAGAACATTTTTGAGTTCATTTCTTCCTGGGCCATAGGTTCAAAGACTCTGATCAACTGGTGGTGCGTGTTCTATGTAACAGCAAAGGGGTCACAAATAAAGCAGTTGATTAACTCATCCTCTGTCTCATCTTTGAAACTCAGGGCCTTTCCTATAGTTAGCACAGGCATAGAAATTCCATCCTCAGTGTCCATCAGAGATGGTCATGGAACCAGATATGCAACCAATGAAAGCATTAGTTGTAGCTAACCATGATCATCCAAAAATTAGAGGATGGCCTCCCAGATAGGATTTGGGTTGAAAAATGAAAAAATCAGCAGGATACTCCCATGAGTCCACTGAAATGACTAAATCATTGATTACTCCTTCTGGTCTGATGGTAGAGCGATCAACTAATTCTAGAACAATAGGAGTAGGTCGGATTTGTGTTTCGAGTTGCAACAACTGCGTAGTTTCTATTGGCATGATGTTAATTATTGCCCCTAAGTCAACTAGTACATGTGGAATATATGTCTGTCCAATTTTAACAATAACTGTAGGGTTTCCTGGGTCACCATATTTAATAGGTGGAGTTTTGCCTAACATCAGCTCAGACAAATCCCCCACTACATGCACTATGAGGGGATCTTTAGGTTTTCGTCTAGGCTTTCTGATACAGAGGTCCCTCACAGTCTTGGCATAAATAGGGACATCCCTTATCCCTTGCAGTAGTGGAATATTAACGTGCAGATTTTGCAATTCTCCTAGGACATTGAAAGATGGTAATTCCACAAGCTTGGTAATTTTCAGTCTTTCAGGGAATGGTGGGTCTGTTGATTCTATAATGGATTGGTCAATTTCTTCTATATCAACAGATGGTCTCTCCCCTAATTCCTTATCTGATTCTGAAGATGGAGCATCTTCAATTATTGGATCAACTATTCTCCCTGATCTTAATTTTATTTCATCACAAGGCATAGGAGTAATAGATAAGGCTGGCACATTATGTATGTCTATGTTCTGAACGACCTTATTATTTGGGTTTGGGTTAGGTTTCACAGGCATCTGAGGTCATAAGGGAGGATTGTTTGGTGAGGCATTGGGAGGCAATTGTAGTTGTTGTTGCTGGTACGGGGGTTGGAACTGTTATTGATAGGGGTTCGGTTGATGATGGCTTTGATAACTAAGTTGTTTTTGAGGGCCTCTCCTATATGGGTTCCATTTCCCATAGTGATTCTGTTTTTGGGGCATAGGTAACCATGCATTGGGATCTTGATAAGAGGGCGACATTTGATTTGGTGGGGGGGCATTCGTCTGGCCATATGGTAGCTGATTGTTCCAATAATTAAATGTTGGAGGAGAGAATTGAGAGTTCATACCTTGACCTCTTGGTTGCCATTGTCTTCTTTGTGTTATTAGATAGACAAACTCTGCTTCCTCATTAGTTTCCTTCATTGATGCTTTTACACCTGGTAGAGAAAGACATTGGTCAGTGGCATGGTCTAATTCACAAATAAGGCATACTTGGACACTATTCAGTGGGCACTCCCTTGCTGGATGTTTCTTTTTTCATTTTGGACAGAAAATGCACAATACTTTCTCTAATTCTGCTTGTTTTTTTTTGACCTGCAAAGTATCCATTTGTGAGGCAAAAGAGTTAATCATCTCTGTTTTGAAATTTTCTAACAGATTACCTATTTCTTCTTGTGTTTCTCCTCCATGGGATGATTTTTGTACCCTTGAAAAAGTGGTATCCTTGGTAGCTAACTTATTCCTTGTAGATCCTCGAGAACATCTTTTGTAGAGATCTACAATGTCCTCATAAGATTCCTTAGATATATCTCCCTTGCCAAGCATATTCATCATATCTAAACAATCTTCTCTAACTCCTTTTAGAAAAATGGTTTTCAGAATGTCCTTACTCACATCTGGATGTCCAAACCTTTGTATATTATATTGGATTCACTCCACAAAGTCTTCAAGGGTCTCGTCCTCCTTCTGTGACATCTTGAATAGTTCCTCTCTTCATTCCCTTGTTCGACAGTAGTCTTGGTATTTTTTCAGGAAAAGATGCCTCATTTGTACCCATGTTGAAATGTTTTCTCCTGCAAGGCTCATGAACCATATTAATGCATTACCCTTTAATGTAGCTAGAAACAATTTCAACTTCTGCGTAGTGGTAGTGTAGTCATAGATTTTACACAAAATGTCAAATTCAAACATAAAATCATCTGGATATTCTATAGATAATCCATGAAAATTTGGGAGAGATGAGAGAGGTATGTTTTTCATAGGATCCATCCATCGTGTGGGAACATCAGAAATAGGAAAAACCAGGGTAGAGATAGTATTTTTATTGTTTACCTAATCGTCGTTATTCTATGGATTCTCTTGGTAGAGATCTTCTTCATTATCCCCTTGATTCTCCATATGTGCTCTTTCTCTCCAAACAATGTCCCACTCTTCTTTAGTGACTATCCGACCGTTGATCTGATAAACAACTTCTTCAGGATTTTCCCTATTCCAGGCTATACTTCCTTGATCTTCAATGTTCTCCAGTGTTGCTTGTTGATTTTTTGGTGACAAATATTTAGCTTCGGCTTCAGCTTCAGCTTCATCTTCAGCCCTTGATGAGAATGATGTTTCAAGAAGGGGTATTTCTGCTGACTGTGGATCACGTCTTCTTGGAGGATTTGCTGGGAAAAAAATGGATCCTGAAGAAGAATCTTCTCTGGATATAATCTAATAAACAATGGTTTGTCTTCCCAGTATGTTAAGTTTTCTTCCTCCACATCCTCTAGTACCTATAAGGTTAGTATTTTGGGGGATTCGTTCTTGTGTTTCGTGATTCATGTAGACTATTCATTCCTAAGAAAGAAAACTAATGTGCTTACCAAAATCTATAATTATCCTCCCCGACAACGACACCAAAATGTTGGTCACTTTAATTGTCTAATTGAATAGAAAATCAAAGTGTTCAATATAAGTTGTCAACCTAGGGAAGTCTATTATTTCAAGATAATTGTGCACAGTCTATGCTAGATTATGAAAGAATCTCTAATCTAATTGTAGTAGGGAAACAAACATTATCACTAACATAGTTGTGCTAATACAGCTGGAGTTCTACAGATTTGAAATCATAATTGCAATCTAAACTGATGAATGTATAAGAACCCTAGATTGCCTACTCTAATCTAACTTTCTAATTTACTTTTGCAGGAAGAAGTTCTATACTATTTGCAGAAAGGAAATCTACTTATTGCACGAAGGTACTTTACACTTTTATTTCTCGGAAACAAGATCTTAACCTAATGCAGAAAAAGGGAAAGTAGTTCTCAAGCAATGTTCAACAATTGACTTCTAATTCTCATGA
Organism: Picea engelmannii; assembly: GCA_009831015.1. Lineage (NCBI taxonomy): Eukaryota > Viridiplantae > Streptophyta > Pinopsida > Pinales > Pinaceae > Picea > Picea engelmannii. The sequence continues at coordinate 354,662 of ML778367.1, read as the reverse complement.
GACAAATTTATGTGCATCTAACAAGAAGGAACTAAACTGTAACAACAGTTTTATTCTAGAAATGTCTAACAGTTAAACCACGCACATTTAAAACAACTAATCTAGAATTCAAAACATAAGGGAATCGGTGAGGAAGGTGGGCCCTTTCCTTCTCACTAAATCCGCTCAAGGAAATAGGTTAGAGTCTGCTAAAGGAATTCAATCCACTCTTTCATTCAATTGCCAAAAATTTCTATGTACAATAAGCATTACTTTTCTTTCTCCAGTAAAAAAAAAAACTTTTTTCATTACAAAAGCTCTGCTATTTAAAGGCAGATCCATTTAGTAGAACATAAACAGAACTATCTTGAGAATCCATGATTACCAAGCTATTCGTTTGATATCATTAATACAAAATATATAACCCACATTGATCAACATCATGAGCCATCATATCTAATCAGCAGGTGTTGCAACAGTCCTATAACAACATGACTGGTGGCGTCTGTTGTAACAACTTCCACGATTGACGAGCTTCTGTTGCAGTAGTCGTGTAACAACTTCCAAGATTGGTGGCATATGTTGCAGCATTCATGTAACAGCTTCCAAGATTGGCGCATAGCTATAACAACAACGAGTTTCTCAAAGTGGGTTGTTCTAAGCATTTTGATCATTAGTTAAATCATTTCATGGGTAAAATATGTGAATGTTACCAATCAAACATGCTAAGTAAATGAAAATATAAAATCTAGATGAATGGTTCATACCTTGGGGAAAAGAGTCTTAGTAATCATTATAATAGTCATTTAGCTTAGGAATGAGAAGGTTGAATGGGAAAAAGATGTAGTGAAAAAGGGACATTTCTGGGTCCTAACAATAATATAATAAAAACAACTAGTATATAAAAAAGCAAATTCGACTAAAATGAAGCCATAAATATCGTTACCAAAATTAGGCATTCAAAATCGAATATGTGTGGATTTATGATGCAATAGTAATTTTTACATTCATGGATTTATTTATGATAATATCCCTAGAATTTTTGGGATTTTTACTTGCCCGATACATTCTCTGTTGTGTTTCATTCTTTAATTGTTGGTTATCCCTTTCCAATTTTTTATTTTGTCTCATTACCTAGTCGAGGTGCATTTGTAAATATGGGACATCTACCTAATACCTTTGGGCCCATGCTAGGAATTCATGGAATCACTCAGGTTCCATATTTGGGATCACATCTTGTCCATCTGTGTCCGAGGGCTTCTCTTGAACAATTTTTTCTTTTAAATCAACCTGAATGCGTGAGAAACCTTCACAGTTTTGAAGGAAGGGAGGTAAATTTGAAACAATGTCATATTGAGTGTGATTGTACTCTTCATAATATTCATTTGTGTTTTTTTAGGAATCCTCATCCTCCACCGTTACAATTTGTATTGGGCTCTCCCTTTTTTTGTTTGTTTGTTCCTAATCATTTTGGACAACATATGCCCTGCCCTTTTATTCTTAAAATAAATTTCACAGTTATCCTAAAACTATTTGGTTTGTTTACCCTATTTCTTGGGATTTTGATCAACCTTTGAGCACATGGGCTTTGTCTGCTGATCAACATAATTCAATGGCTAGTTCTTTAACTGGCTGAGGATTTCTTCTAGCGACAATTTGGATACAAACCCTTTTCTATTTCATGTCACCTATGGTACAAGAATTACGTCTACTTGGACATCAAGAGAGATAAGGGAATCATCATGGAGTTGGACTTCAAGATGAATATCTCGAGGCAAATTCTAAAAAGAGTTGGATTCCTCGACGACCTGAGTTAAATCAATGATGGCATCAATATTCTGGAGAAATAATTGATTTCTTTGCACATAGTTTTCCCAATTATCCCCTATGTTGATAAGGTGATATTCAACTAAGGTACAAATGCGACCATGATGAAATAGACTTATCTCAGGGTTTTGACTCAACCGTTGGTAACATTTAGACATTTTTTTAAGGCTCCCATGTAGATAGAAGGGTAGGCTTAAATGAAACTCTTGAAAGGTCATGAATAATCAAATGTGGAAATAGACAAGGTCGTAGTGTCCCTCATAGGTAAAAAACAATTTAATTAGTGACAGGAGATTGTGCCACCTTCTATGGAATATTTTTATTGGCGTACCTTTAATATGGTATTGTGAATGTTTTGATGCCAAAAGAGACTACCACATGATGTTTTTAACTTTCAAATTTTTGAACCATTTCTCCCCTAACTGAGGGATACCTGTGGCCCGATTAATAAATTCCTCATCAACCTATAGCTGAATATCCCCAACCTTAGGCTTAATACCATCGAAAATTTTTGTGAATGCTCTGGCCACTTTGATGTTAAATATATTAAATGACTGTATAAACCCTAACCACCCTACCTTGGGTATCATATCAGTCACGTCATCATAAGTCAGTAACGCCTGCAACCCATTCGGATATATCCTCACGACAGATGCCATAAGTTCTCTGGAAGGGTTAAGAACTAAGGCATACCAGAAAACGAATAGGTGGTTTTTTTGAAGGTAAGAACAATATAGACACAAAAAAACAAACCCATAAGAAATAGGTGAATTCAGACTGACATACCTGATGATAATTGAAATTCGAAGGAGCTGAGGACGTCCTAAAACCATCTAATACTTGAAACCTTGATTACATCCCATAAAATAGAGGACATGAGGATTCAAAATAGAGTGAATCATGTAATACTTATGGTCCACCACAAACCCTTGATCCATATTTGGGGACAATGACATGGTTAATGTAATTATTTCAGAGACACGCAAAAGGTTGGGCCGAGGCATAGGGGTGTCATCCAAGAGCATGGTACAACATAGGATTTGTATGATCAAATGATATGCTGAGCTCCGATAGAGGGAGAGTCTTACCAAAACCCTATTTTAATTAATTTGTCTTAGTATTCAAAAGGGTTTTGTCTAACCTCGACTCTCATTAAGTATTAAAAGGATTAATTAATCAATACCACATAATTTCTTTTTTAAATTGAAGTTTGGATCTAGGAAAAATGAATTATACATAAGTTATTCAACCTTGAAATGAATCATATCCCTTAGACTTTCTTATTTTACATAATATTAGGGAAGACAAAATGATATTCTTTTATCAAGGAAAGGGGGTTTTGAAGATACTATCAAAATTTTTTACCCAACAATTTGCATGAAAAGAGCCCTTAATTCCATGCTTTGCAGTCATGAAATTAAGGAGAGAATCGAAACATTATGTCACACAAAACACACTCACATTAAAGCGATAGGGAAAAATTTAAGCAATATTGACTAGCATTATTTAAACAATACATATTAAAAAAATATATGTCATCCTGATGAACACACATATTGGGTAGTGAGTAAAAGTCAACTCTGCATTTCAAAAATACAAAGAAGAACAGGGTGCTAGTTGGACAACCAACAAACCTGCTATTCTCATGTTTCTTTACCAATTCCTCCATAAACCTCTGTAACCAAATCATTTCTTTACTAGCCTCTGTAGTAACAACATACTATGCTAATGTTGTTGAAAGTGCAAAAACCTTTTGTAGTTTCAAAATCCAACTTATTGTTGTTCCACCTACAGTAAAAACATACCCTAAGGTGCTCTTCCTGTTATCTTTATCACCATCCATATCTAAATCAACATATCCATGTATAATAGTGTATGAACCTCCAAAACATAATGCAAGAGTAGCAGTACCTCTTAAACACCTGAGAATCCACTTTACTACTGCCCAATTTTCTTTACTCGGATTGTTCATATACCTGCTCACAACTCCCACTACATGTGCAATATATGGTCTTGTGCAAACCATCGCATACATCAAGCTGCCAATTGTTGATGAATAAGGGACCATAGACATTATTCTATCTTCTTGTGTGTCTTGGGACACATTTCCTTAGTTAATTTCAACTGGATGGCCAAAGGTGTACTAATTGGTTTTTCATTTTGCATTCTAAACCTCTCCAACACCTTCTCTATGTACTCACCCTAAGACAGTGTCAATTTGTTATTTTTTTTGTCTCTAGTTATTCTCATACCAAGGATTTTCTTTGCAGCACCCAAATCCTTCATCGCAAATGAATTAGATAATTTATTCTTGATCACATTTATATATTGCATATTAGACCCTGTAACAAGCATGTCATCTACATACAATATAAAGATAATATATCTTTCATGTTTTATATTTTTAAAATAAACACAGTGATTAGAATGAAATCTACTATAACCTTGTTCTATCATAAACATGTCAAACTTCAAATAACACTGTCTTGGAGATTTCTTTAGGACATACAAGCTCTTCTTCAACATGCATACCAAATTCTCCTTTCATTTGACCTCATACTCTTGTGGTTGCTGCATATAAATCTCTTCTTCCAAATCCCCATAGAGAAAAGTTGTTTTTACATCTAACTCCTCAAGATGCAAATATTCTACTGCCATGAAACTTTAAATATTCCTAATTGAATTCATCTTAAAAATAAGATAAAATATTTCATCAAAATCTATACCTTTATTTTGTGAAAACCTATTTACAACATGTCTAGACTTGTACCAATTGTTTCCTCCATCTTCTTCCTTCAACCTATAAACCCTTTTATTTTGTAATGCTCTTTTTCCTGTAGGAAATTGAACCAAGTCCCAAGTATGGTTATTTACTGAGGAATCCATTTCCTCTTTCATGCCTTTCTCCCACTTCCTTTTAGTGTCTACCTGCATTGCCTCTTCATAACTTTCTGGTTCACCAAAATCAATCATCAATAAATAGTACAATGAAGGAGAATATCATTCAGGTGGTCTACTTGACTTGGTAGATATTTTAACAACACTTGCAGGAGTTTTAGGTACATGTTTCTCCTATTGTTGTACATTTTGATTTTTTGGTACCTTTGGAATTTATTTTTCGGTGATATCAACAAGAACTATGTATTTTGGTTGTTCTTCTTCCTATTTCCTTCTTTGCAATTGATATTTATACATGACATTCTCATTGAATATGAAATCACTACTCCTAATGATTTTTTGATTTTCATAATCCCATAAGCCATAATCAAAATCATTAACACCATATCCAATAAAGGTACCGTTCTTGGATTTTACTTCAAGATTTGTTCTATTTTCTTTATCAATATGGACAAATGCTTCACATCTCAAAGTCTTAAGAAATGAATAATTTACCTTTTTACCTGTCCATGCCTCCTCTAGAATACCACCATCCAAAGAACTTGAAGGTCCTTTTTCTATCAAGTAAAAAACATTATCTACAACATCTATCCAAAAATGTAAGGGCAACCCTACATGCAATCTCATACTCCTTACACGCTCCATGATTGTACTGTTCATCCTTTCTAACACACCATTTTCTTATGGTGTTTGTTAGCACTAGAAGTCACACTTTGACAGCTAAAGTGTAATCTCAACACCCATAAATAGGTTTTAAGGTAATATTTATGATAATATTTCAAATGGATAAAAAATCAGTCAGAACAGCGAAAATCAGAGAAGGTTCCATAAAAAATGCATCAGCAAATGAGGTCTTGGCTAACTTATATTAGGGTTTTTAAGAGAAAAATGGATAGATGGAAGACTTTAGTGAGAAAATGAAAATTTATACCACTCACATTAGGTAATACTAGCAGACATATGAGGAAAACCTTTTGACATAAAAATTCTTTAATCAAAAAGATAAATTCTGATAAAATTATGACAACATCACAACAAAACCTTCATTGTAATACATATACAATAAATCAAGTGAATCATACAAATGATAGTAGAATCAGAGTAAGATAGAAATAAGATAATGGGAAAGGAACCGATTTTTATTAATAAAAAAGTCTAAGGTTTGATACACAAAATCTAGAGATGGCTCTGTAACTTCACAATTTCAAGAATATGAGTCTCGTTACAATCCTTTGAACCCCTCAATTATTTTCAATGTCTATCTTATAGCCTAGGATGCCAATGAAAATTGTACAATTCGAATTCCCCCTCTTGCATAGGATTCCCACACCTAAAGGTGGAGTAACTAAAGTTGTTCAACAAAAATAACAAACTTTCTAAAAACTAGGCTAAGGTTGGTAACCTCCTTAACATCTTTAATATGCTTGATGATGTGTACTTTGAGAGAATCTCCCTTTGTTAAGTGTCCCTCTAGCCTTCAAATGACCTTCCAGAAAAATTCATATAATCATATACCCATCTGGAAACCGATGATTGCTCCAAAACCTCCAGAGAAAGAGTTCACAACACAGTTTGCAGTGCTAGGTTGTATTAGCTAGTTCCTAGTGTGAAGCGATGTGAACTCTCATGTAGCTGCTATTTTCGTCTGAAAATGAATCAAAACACTCCAAAAATATTCCTAGTGTCATCAACTCCTATTATAACATATGGTAGTGATATAAGACTAAGAAGGTTAACACATCCTCAATTCAATCATGTCTTATCAAACATGTATGTCTTCAAATTTTCAAAATACAAAAACAGGAAACTGTCAAAACATTGATATGAGTCAAGGTGTTCATCTTCTTCATTTTCTAACTCTGGAGCTCCTCCTGGTGGCATCTTTAGCAAACATATCCAGATTCTTCTTGGCTAGATATTCTCTGAAAGGTTGCAACTCCATCTTTATCCTTCTAATCTGACCCCGGTAGGCTATGTTCTATCTGTATAAGTTTCTAAGCTTCCTGTGGAGAGGCCAAAACCTTTTAGCTATAAATTTGGCCTTGTCAATAGTTTCATGATACATTTCCATAAGTTTATTTATCTTCTTCTTTTCAACCAACTCCTCTCTTTTCAATTTATCAATTTCATTCCTTGTCTCTTTAATCTATCTATTGAGCCTCTTAAAGGTAGGATTTTCTGGAGGAGTATTTATGTCTACAATCTCAATGTGCTCCTTAATAGGTACACTTTTACCCTTTCTTTGGATGGGAGATTCCACTGTAAATTCCTTCACATTGCTTTCATTTTTTGTTGATTCTCTAGTAACAGGTCCCCTAGCCTTGACCTTGTCTACAACAAGTGGTGAAGAGAACAACAACTTTCTTCCTTTCAAACCTATGGCTCTAGTTGAAAGAGTCTCTTTTTGGACTGGGAGCTAGCAAAGGTGAAACCTCTCTTTGTGGAGACTAATAAGGTACTCCTTATTCTTCTTGTTCCTTTATTTATTTATAATTTTTAACAAATCATGTGCTCTTCCTTTTATTTTTCATCCTCAAATGTACATTCTTGTCAACCTGAAGAGGGATTTGTACCTTAGACTGTGGGGTAGGAGCAATGTTTAGCTGAAAGTGTGAAGAAGCAATGAATTCTTCCCATTCCATGTTTCCCTTTCTTAATTCATCCATCACCAACATCTTTATCAGTCCTAAATGGAAAACACTTGGATCGACTTCCTTATATTTAGCCTGGACCTTGTCAGACATTTTTCCAATACTTCTAAACAAGTAGAAAGGAAGATTCATCGCATCTTTCCCTGTGAATTGTAGAAGTAGCCTTATATGGTATTGATAGATAATGTTAAATATCCCTTCACATGTAAAGTATATTTGAATTACCTTCAACATCTTATCAAAACCATCCAACATATGGTTTTTGGGCACACCCTTTGACAAATTGTTTTCTTGGTATTCTAGTTTGAGGAACTCCCTTGAAAAGGAAACATTTAGGGTTGTGTCTTTGAACCATCTCTCCCCAGTACTAGGTATCTCAGTGGTTGTTGATATGATCATTTCAGATACCTCAAATTCAACTATCCCAACCTTCGTCTTTCTTCCATCAAATTTCAGTGTGAATTCCTTAGCCACCTTTGGGTGCCCCCTCTACATTTTATGATAGAAATTAATGCAGCCCACTCTTTGGAAGACCTACCTCATTAGGGGTTCCTCAAAAAAAAGTTTCATATCATAAGGCTCTGTCCTCACAATGTCCCCTCCTTTGTTATCCTTCTTTTTTTGATTATCCATTAGTACTAGCTGGCAAGGATTTATCACAATACTGAATAATTACCCACAAGTGAAAATAGAGAAGTAGGGGAAATGACCACTGGAAAAAATGAGAAAAGGAAAAACATACTTCTCATAGTGACAATGATTCTAAGTAAGAATCAAATTGGATAACAGTGGTATTAACTTCATAATCAGATCAAAAAGCAGTGTGAACATCTGATGAATTTGTAAAAGATGATTCTGCAAAGGATGTTGGAACAAAGAGTTGACATTGTTGGTTGACTGCATAGAGTTCGCACTTCTAGGGAAAGGGTTTTGGAAAAGATGTGTGGGATAAGCGATGCAGTCGCCAAGGATTAATATATAATATATCCCAAAACCAACGGTGCTTATGGCTTCAAGGGGTTATGGAGCTTATTGACAGATCGGTGAGATAGCTCGCAATGTCATCCATCATTTCATAGTGCCATAAAGAGAAACAGCCATTAACCCCTTTCCAGACCTTAAAGCAAGGTGGAAAAGTTCATAGAGTACCTAGTGTTAGCACTGAAAGTCACACTTTGACTGCTAAAGTGTAAGCTTAACACCCATCGGAATGTAAAAGATAATTTGGGTTTTGAATAGGTGGATCGGCAAGATGGATAAATAAAGAGAGAGGGCTGAAAATTGTAGATAAGAAGGCTACACCAATGGGAAATGGAGTCACAAACATCCTACTCATCGAAGGCACAAAAGTTGTTCAACAGAAAACAAGATTATATGTTGATAGGTGGAAGAATGAAGAAGGAAAACATAAGATAGAATGTTCACTAAACAAAGATCCTCTCAATTTAATGAATCAACAAATACTTGAATATAAACAATGATTGATGGGCAAAATATAACAGATCCTCTGTTGCTTAGGGATCCATAAATCATTAACAACCTTTGATCCTCAAATCTGCAATATATTCAAATAAGAAGAAATATAAACAAAAGAGTTAAAATATGAAATCAAAGCTCTCATGAGTCTCCAATAGCAGTAATTCTTACAATCCTAAAACTCCCACAGGCTTACAAATGAACACACACAGAAAAACTGCCTGCTACATCTCTCTCTAGCCTCTCTTGGCTCATGAATCCCCTTCTCCAATAGATATATCCTTACTTAAATATAAAATATCATCCAAATAACATTAGGAGGTTGAATCACATCTCCTTCATTGGATTATAAGCCTTGGAGATAGGTGGCAACTATCAAAGAGACAAAAATCCAACAAACTGCTAATTTTCAGGAATTTGTTGGAAGTCATTAATAAATTGTTTCCACCTCATGCATGAGGCCTTTGGTAGAGATAAATATTAGGTGAAGGTGTCCCTTGACATCTAACTGATCCTTGAGAATCCATTTGAATCCTCTTTGATAGGTGGAAACCTCCCAACAAGGCGAATACCAAAATTGTGACCACTACAAGAAATTAGGTAGTGTCGTTGTGCAGATTCGGTAGTGCCACTTATATGTCTAATATCTCTCAAACCATAACACATTTTGAAAAAATGATAGACGTTTTCATTATTTGGAATGTTATGAACAAAAGCCTCCTCCTGTTTTCAAAAATACCTTTTCAATTGTTCACAATATAATTTTTAAGTTAGTGACTCAAAACTAGTAAAATAACTTTGCACAATTCGTTTTCTACCATAATTTAGGTAGCGCCCGCCTGTGTGTCTACATGTGATTGGGTAGCGCAAATCCATGAGTGATTTTGATTCTTGAACTTGGATATTGGGCATAACCCAATATAATTTCAATTTTCCCCAAAATAGATAAAATATCCCATAACAATTGTATTCATTTGCCAAAATAAATAATGAAGGATTTATGCAACACTGAGGAATAAACCAATCTTGTGCTAACATAGGCTCCATGGGGGATAGAGTCCTCCCTGTGAGGCTATAAGTACTCTTGTAGTTTCAATGCCTTATCCTAGGTCTTCTCCCAACCTTTAACCTCTGTAATCTGCTTTGATTTGTGAACTTCAACTGAAACCAAATGCAAATGAAAACTGAAACTGACAAAAATGATGAAAATGATGCTTGTTTAGCAAGATTATTTCACACACCTACTCTAATTATAGGGAAAATGAAGCATTCAAGTTACATGAAACAACCAATGAAGCCATTTAATCATTTTTTCAACTGTTTGAATCTTTGAAATATGCTTCCTTAAGCACCAGAGATAATTCTTACTTGAAGGCACGTCAAATAAACATTTGGCAATACACTTTCCACTGAAGAAATTAATGAGCCTAGGCCCACTTTCTGCTTGCAGATAGACTGCAAATGGATCCTAAAAAACATCATCAATACTTGCCCCTGCAACATTTCTTTGTGTAAAATGGAAAAGTATTGCATTAGGTCCTTCCTCCACTGTTCTTGGTTGTTGTATGGCTTATTGATTTTCCAATTCATCCTTAATGCATATGGCCTTGGTCCACTCATGGTCATGAGGTGTATTAGGAAAAAAGCTTAGCGATGCTTTTCTTTCTTTAATTTCAACCTTTCTCATCTGATCACATGGCATTTGATCTTGGCTGCTTGATGAAATTGAGTTTGTGTCTTCAAGAGGAATAGGGGGTTGATAGGGCAGTTCATCACAATTAGAAGTACTTGGGAAACTACATGCTTCTATCTTATATTCTAATTGTGAGGGATATTCATCATATCTTGGCTTATGGACCTCAGGGATGATTTTAGGGGATAAATTTCACTCATGGGCTAATTTTCCATGGTTTTTTCCAAAAAAAATCTCTATTCTAAAAATTGTTCACCCAAATTCTATCAGATAAAATTATTTTACCTCAAAAATCACCAAAATGTTATAGAAACTATATAAAATCCTTAGAAATTTGAATATTTTTATAAAAATATCGCCAAACATTTATAGTTGGCATATGAAGGATTAGTAATATTCGCCAAGGTTTCTACATTTTAAAATAAATTTCCATCCTTAAAATCATCCCTACTTATGGTCACAATTTCTCAGTGTTTCACCCTCTAAAATTAGATTATCATATTTTTCTTCTTTTTCAGCAACAAAAATATGACATGAGGGTTGAAACAAGCTATTGTTGCTTTGATGTGAAGGGTACTTATCTGATATAAGGTATTCAACACAATGTTCATGGAAATCATCTTCATAATCATCATACAAAGGTGAATCAATGACCATTTGACTATTAATGGCTGAGGGGATTAGTACAATAGATGGGACAATTGGTTGTTCAGTGAAACCATCCTCATCGTCATCAAAACTTGGCAAATCATGGCACACTAGTTCATTAACAATAGAAGGGATTACAACAACAACTGGTAATCTATGAATTCATTCATGACAAGCTTCAACACTATTCTCATGATGAAATAAATCTAAACCTAAGATGACCTCTTGACTTAAAGAATTGAGAAAAGGAGGAGAAAGGGAAATGATGGATTGTCCATATTGATCTTTCTCTTGGGGACCTAGATTTTGACATGAATGATGCATTTGTTCTTCAAATTTAGGAAAAGAATTATGAAACTCATAATTTAAGTCCTCTCTACAATCATCCCCTTCATCATCACTGCTAGAGGAATCACTTGTTGAATCTTGAATATATGATGCATACCCCTCACAACAATTCTTACAAAGTCTTTCAGCTAGATAAATTATCTTGCAATGAGAATAAAAAACATCATGAAAGTCCTTCAAAGAGGAAATACTAGAAGCAGGGAGTGTTCTATACCATTTCCTCGCATCGCCTTCCAATGAATACATGAACATTTTCATCAATATATCTTCATCATGGATATCAAGTTGATGCATCAAAGCATGAAATTCATGAACATGCTCAAAAGGGTTTCCATTCTCACCTTCATAAAATCTAGGCAGTGGATCTTTCCATTCATCAATTTGAAGCACATGATATGGATAACCATCTATGGCTGGGAAATTGAGTGGGAAAAACCTCCTGGCTAGCATAGACTTCATTGCCATTTAATTTGTCTCATCCCTAGTGGAGTCACCAATAGATTCTGAAAAATGGAGTCAACATGGTGAATGTGCAGTCTTAAAGGTGTCCAACTTTAGTCACCATCTAAAGATGGAGCTATGCAGTGTCGTTCTTCCCAGTGAGCTTTTCAATCTGCTCAAATTCGTCCCCGAAAACAACGCCAATTATGTTAGCTCTGAAAGTCACACTTTGAATGCTAAAGTGTAAGCTCAGCACCCATCAGAATGTAAAAGATAATTTGGGTTTTGAATAGGTGGATCAACAATATGGATAAAGAAAGAGAGAGGGATGCAAACTGTAGATCAGTAGTCTACACCAATGGGTAATGGAGTCACAAACATCCTACTCATGGAAGGCACAAAAGTTGTTCAATAGAAAAAAAGATTATATGTTGATAGGTGGAAGAATGAAGAAGGAAAACATAAGATAGAATGTTCACTAAACAAAGATCCTCTCAATTTAATGAATCAACAAATACTTGAATATAAACAATGATTGATGGGAAAAATACAACAGATCCTCTATTGCTTAAGGATCCATAAAACATTGGCAGCCTTTGATCCTCAAATCTGCAATATATTCAAATAAGAAGAAATATAAACAAAAGAGTTACAATCTGAAATCACAGCTCTCGTGAGTCTCCAATAGCAGTAATGCTTACAATCCTAAAATTCCCACAGGCTTACAAATGAACACACACAGGAAAATTGTCTGCTACATCTCTCTCTAGCCTCTCTTAGCTCATTAATCCCCTTCTCCAATAGAGATCTCCTTCCTTAAATAGAAAATAGCATCCAAATAACCTTAGGAGGTCTAATCCCATCTCCTCCATTGGATTCTAAGCCTTGGAGATAGGTGGCAACAATCAAAGAGACAAAAAATCAACAAACTGCTAATTTTCAGGAATTTGTTGGAAGTCATTAATAAATTGTTTCCACCTCATGCATGAGACCTTTGATGGAGATAAATCTTAGGTGCAGGTGTCCCTTGACATCTAAATTATCCTTGAGAATCCATTCGAATCCTCCTTGATAGGTGGCAACCTCCCAACAAGGCGAATACCAAAACCGTGACTGCTACAGGAAATTAGGTAGCGTCATTGTGTAGATTTGGTAGCACCACTTCTATGTCTAATATCTCGCAAACCATAACAAATTTTGAAAAATGGAGATATTTTTTTGTTATTTGGAATGTTATGAACAAAAATCTCCTCCAATTTTCAAAAATACCTTCTCAATTGTTCACAATCTAAGTTTTAAGTTAGTGACTCAAAATTGGTAAAATAACTCTGCACAATTTGTTTTCTGCCAGAATTTAGGTAGCGAATTTAGGTAACTCCCACCTTTGTGTCTGTGTGCAATTGGGTAGAGCAAATATATGAGTTATTTTGATTCTTGAACTTGGAGATTGGGCATAACCCAATATTATTTCATTTTTTCCCAAAATAGATAAAATATCCCATAACAATTGTATTCATTTGCCAAAATGAATAATGAAGGATTTATGCAACGTTGAGGCATAAACCAATATTGTGATAACACCTAGTATCCTAGAGTTGAATTTTGATACCTTCATATTTTCATAGGAAGTCCTACAAGTGGTCTAACCGCCAACTATCCCCTGCAACCATTTCACAGCGAAGTGCACAACCCCTGTCTATAACACCAGTTCACAGTAGCGAGCTGGAGGATCTTTTTTACACTTGGAGAAAACAATTAAAAACATTCATAACAATAATCTCTAGATATTGATTTAAAAATCAGCTCTGAAAACAAGGACATCTCCAATTGACATGACTCGTAAAAGCAACGATGGCTATAAATGCAATATGTACTTTGAAAGCACTGCAAACTCTCCTAGTGAGTTGGCAGCATACATATCAGACTGGATTTGACATTTTAACAAGAAAAGTGACAAAAGGATGGGTCAACGTACAACATGGATAAGAGACATGTCAGGTTAATGATGATGAATTTTTAAAATGTGTGACTCAATGACTCTTCAAACCAAAGTCAAACTAATCATAACTTATTCATACCAAAAAATGAAAAATGGATATGGGAAAGGGACATAAAACCTATAACCTAAAGTAAAACTATGACTCAAAATAAAAACTAAAAACTTTGTGACCCTTGAACATCTATGTGATAACATTGGCTCCACAGTGGATGACATGCTCCCCATGAGCTGCCAAGAACAAGAAGTTTCAATGTCTTATCCAAGGGCTATGGGGTCATTATTCAAATGAAAAAAAACAAAATAAAACTGATATTTACAATGGAATAGAAAGCCACTCATGGCTTTAAGAAAAGTATTTCTTCAAAAAATGCCCATTAACTGGGCCACCATAAAGTTCAGAGACTTCCAAGTTCTACAATTTATAAGTGTTATTTTGAAAAAATTCATAAATATTGAAAGGACCAATCCACAAGGCTTCGAATTTACCATGTTTTCCCTTGTCTTTCCTTTTTGCATCCCATTTGAGCACCAGGTCTTCCAACTAGAAATATTATTTGTTTATCTTCTTGTCAAAAGCTTGCTTGATCTTCTGCTGATGACTACATGATTTATCAAGGAGTTGCTCCCTAGTCTGTTGTACTTAACCTAGATGATGCATCCTTTTGATCATATCATATGGCTCTCCTTGTTGATCTTAAAAAAAAATTCCATAGGTAATGCAAGTTGAGAAGGAAAAAAATCCTCAGTTCCATAGACCAAATGAAATGGGGTAGTACCAATTCATCTCTTGGTGGTTACTCTATCCTCCCAGAGAGAAAATTTTAGATTTGAATACCAATATTTTTTGTTATCCTCTAGCATTTTTTTGATGATATTTACTAGACTTTTGTTAGAGGACTCTTCCAAGACATTTCCTTGAGGATAATAAGCAGTAGAATGAATAAGTTGGAATCCAAAATTTTCACAATACTTGATCAGGGTTTCAGCTTTAAAAGTTGCATCATTATCAGTCATAATCTTGTTAGGACATCCAAACCTTGACAAAAGGTCTTCCAAGAAGAAAATAACTACTTTATGTATTGCATTTCTTGTAGGAATGGATTCTATCCACTTGGTGAAATAATCAGTGGAAGTTATTATCCAACGACGCTGGCCACTTGAAGCTGGATGGATTTCTCCAATGAAATATAATCCCCATTGATGGAAAGGACCAGATACTATTATGGGCTTCAGAAGCATATATTTTAGCTGCTGCTTTCCTGAGAATTTATGGCATTTATCACATGCCCTGATCTTTGCACAGACATCAGTGAATAGACTAGGAAAAAAGTACCCAACTCTAAGTATTTTATATGTTGTGGTCCTAAAAAAATGATGGCCTCCACATAGGTTATCATTAAAGTCATACATGGTTTGATTTGCCTCATCTGGGTCTAAGCATATTAGAATAACCCCAACAAGATCCTTCCAATACAAAACATGATAAAAAATGCAGTATATGATTTCTTTGAGTTTTAAATATCTCACCTTATTGTTGTCAAGTCCAGCTGGGGGTTGCAATATCTACAAGAAACGTATAAGGTCCTTGTACCAAATACACTCTATCGATTTGGGACTGGTTTGTGAGTTGTTTCTAGCAATATCAATCTGTTGATATAAGTAATATGCATTCATAAAACTAACCCCAATTTCTTTACATTTTGATTCAACTAACAACCTAGCTAAACCTTTCCCTTTCACCAACTTAGTAGGCTTCATTTCAAGGTCAAAATCCATAATTTTGGCAATACACTTACTTCTCTTTCCATCTATGCCAGTATGGATTAATATTTCTTTCACAGAAGCTGATGGGACATAGGCAATAATTCTGGAATGTAAATTATATACCCTGAAGGATTTGATGGATTTAACCAAAGCATAATCCTACTTCTCCATAATATCATACCTGACCTTAGCATCCCTGTAACACCCTGTTTCCCCCATCTTGTAAATATAACTGGATGGGCCAAGAACTATGGAAAACTCATAAATATGAATGTGTGATGTAAAGGGACCTTGAGGAAAAGGTCAATGAATGTGAATGACATTTTGAATTTATTGCAGGACTGCTGAGAGGGGATGTGAAAAAAATAGACCACGATGGTGGTGGAAGGCACCTGAAAAGGTGGCGTTAACTTCCACCAAGAATTAATACCGTATTTGGACTCCACTGGCCTGGAGAACCAAAAGTGGCTTGTTGGCCCCCAAATTTAATGTATCGTAGGCTGCTAGGTGGGTGGCTTGATGAGGGATGGGATGGTGAACCGCCCATCCGTAGAGCCGTCAGGCCTGATCGGCGTGAGGTTAATCGTGCCACATGCAACCTCGCGAGAGGATAAGGTGTATGGCAGAATAAATGGAAGGGGGGGGGCAGATGCGAGGGGAACTCTGGGATTACGCAGAGTGAGGGATAGCAGAGAGGAAGGATTGCAACCTTCACTCCTAGTCACTGGCAGACAGAGAGACGCAGTCTCAGAGCATCATGGTCTCAGCTCGAGGGTGGCTAGTGGTAAATCCACTGGGAGTCGCTACGCCTACCGTTGGGTGGAAACGAGCACCCCTCTCAGTAGTCGCACCCATTTCTGGTGTTATTTCTGATAAGTGTTTTACATATTGCCTCTTGAAATTCATAGAATGATATATATATATGCTCATAGAACTGTGAAATTGTGAATGATTTCTATGTAAGAATGTCTGGGCAGCATTTGATAAGAATGAATAGATATATGCTCATAACAAAGGAAACCATGCATGACGAATGTTGATAAAGGAATCTAATTATGCCTAGGTTGAACTAAGTTAGGCTTCCAGCCCGTTCTTGGGAAGCTATTTTTCCCTCACCCATCTCCAGGGATGCCCCGGAATAGATCTCGTCACAGAGACTTTCCCTCCTTAGAAAGGTTCACCAAGAACCCAGAAAAAGGACTTGAACGCGCAAGTCTTAATAACCCTGTATGAGTAGGAATGACCCTCTTAAAATTCCGAAGTGGTAGCGTAGGGATAAGTAACGATTCGACGGATGAGTTATTGTCAGAAGACCCATGGTCATTCATGACCATCAGATTGATGGTAGTAAGAGTGTTACACCTCTTGTCCTTTTTCCTCTATCTTCATGAATAGCGAGGAAATCGGGATCGTAGGTCCCCCAAGGTCCATGAGAACATTTGAACCGTTGATCCTTCCACATCTACGAAGTAGTGGAAGAATTCACAAGGTGGGACAATCTGAGCCATTGGATCTCATTCAGGAATCCCACCAGCCATCGGATCGGACCAGAGTTGTCTGAGGGTTACCATCGGGAGTCCAGCCATCGGCATATCGAGATTCTCAAGGACAAGAAAATCGAGACACTTCAAGTCTCGAAACGTCGGAAAGATTTGAACCGCCCATTGAGGATACACGTGGCAGAGATCGAGGTTTTCTATCGGGATTCGGGATATTGACATTCTCGGGGGTAGGAGATTGGGGAAGTCCGAAGTAACAACCCCCGCAAAATCTGAGCCGTCCGTTTAGGGAGACAGGTGTCTGAAATTAGTAGAGAGTTGGGATATTCGGCATCGGGAAATCGGAGTTCCTGAGGCTGTGAGAATGGTAGCATCACAAGTCTCATAATCCCGAAGGAATCGGGACCGTCCATCAGAAGAGGATGCGTGGCAGAAATCGGCGTCGATGGGGAAGGTCCTGACAGGAAGACGTTGATCGACGTTTGTGGCATCGGGATATCGGGAATCCTGATGAAGATTTATTTATGCATTTTGGAATCGCGATGCTCGAAACCCCGATGAGTGGGAGCCAGTCGTCAATATATTAGAGAAGTAGGAAGCACCATTGTGGGGGCCAGCTGTTAGCATAGCGGGAAGATGGGATTCGAAGGATCGGGAATCCCGTGAGCCCATACATTTTGGCATTGAAAACCCCGTAAACCCGATGAGGGAGAAGACTGCAGTCACGAGGATCGTGGTCATGTCAACTAGGAGCCTAGCTAGGAGAGCTAGAGCGTAAAGGATGCATCGGGATTAGAGTAATCATGAGTCCTGGGGACGTTTGTATTTCAACATTGGAAGGTATGAAACCCCGATGGGGGACAAGGATGTGGTCTTGTGAGATAGAGGTCATGTGGACTAAAGATTTAGCCTGGGAGTCCAAGGCAGCAAAGGAGCGTATCGGGAATCGGAGATTGGTGAACTAAATTATTGGGACATCAAGAGTGTCAAAACCCCGATGAGGAGGTATGGTTGTAGTCTCATGTGGACCAGGGCATAGCCAAGAGGGGCTAAGGCTGGAAGAGAGCTCATCGAATATCGGAGAATCGAGGGCATAGGAACCCTCAACATTTGAAAGGAAAAAACCCCAAAAACTTGAAGTTGTCATCGGGAAAAGACCACGGTTAGGTGTAGAGAGCCATATAGGTGAATGAAATACCTGATTGCTCAGAGTTGGCATGTCGCTGATGCAAGCTTCGGGGAGTTCTCATTGTTGAGAACTAAACGAAAAAATGAGATCTAGGTAGTGGGTATGTTACAAAGTGGTATCAGAGCATGGTTACAACACTTGGCCTGATTGGGCTCATGCACGAGTCACGCATAAACCTCGTTCAAAGCACTCCTATGAGGAGTAATCCCCTGACTTAACCCTCTTGTCCAAGATTAAAATTTGGAAAATGAGAACACGACTGTGTATGCAAGTGAAAGAAGTTATGAATTTATGCGCAATTTATAAAAATGAATTTAACTCTTGACTAATAGCCAACATTTGTCTTTTCACTCAAGAGGACGATCAACCGCGGGAATCTATAGATGCAAAGTATGGTAACTCACCAAGAGATGGGAGAAGGCTCCCACAACGGAGACGAAGAGTCTGACAAGAGAAGAGCAATAGGAACCCCTCCAGACCTAGCCGAGACTATGAGGAGTCTCATGGTTGAGTTGCAAAGCTGCAAGGCTGACAATGAAAGAATGATGAAAGAACAAGAAAAGCAAACCAAAATTAATGCAGTTTTACTGCAGAGCTTATCCGACCTACAACGACAAATGCAGCATGAACCTGAGATGCAGAATCATAGTCGTATCAATGGCCATACTGAGAGAAGCACGTCAAGAAAGGTCCACCCTAGAGGTAAAGGACTAGTGCCAAGCGATTCCACTGAGAGGGAAGCTGGCGATTCAGAAGGCTCTTCCAGCAGCAGGACCAATTCCTATTCTCAAAAGAAACAAAAGAAGAAAAAGACTTCCAAGAGTCATAAATTTGAGGAATTCAAAAAGGCCAAACCTCCCTCCTTCGACAGTGAGATAAAGAAGGGAGAGGAAGCCGAGACTTGGCTACTTGGACTGAAGAAATATTTTAGAGTCCATGATTTTTCAGAAAATTTGAAGGCCTGAGTGGCCACTTTCAATCTGAACAGAAAATCTTCCATCTGGTGGGAAGACCTTAAGAATATGAAAGGGGTCCGCGAGGAGGACCTGTCTTGGAAACAGTTTGAAAAATACTTCCGGAAGAAGTATTTGTCGGACAGATATTTCGATGAAAAGGATAAAGAGTTCTATGAACTCAAACTGGGACAACTTACTATGGAGGAATATGTCAACAAATTCCTCGACTTATTGAGATATGTACCCTACATCAAAGTAGTGAAGGTGAAGGCATAGCGCTTCATCAGTGGGCTACCCAAGGAATATCGGAACCGAATTGAATTTGACAAGCCAAAGACCTTAGAAGACACTATATGAAAGGAAACATATTGTCATGAACAATATGGACATCAGGCAGAGTCTCATGGAGATTGGAAACATAGGAATGGATCGAGGTTTCAGAAAAAGGGGAGCAAATCCTCAGGATTTAAAAACTACAAAAAGAACCCCAAAATGAATTTCCCAACCCGGAGTGTACTCCAGCAGAAATTTCCCTCGGGGGACAGAAATAAAACTTCCAGACCTATATTAGTGAAGAATAAAAACCCAAAGAAAGAACCTCTAAAATGCTGGGATTGCAGAGGAGAGCATCTCCGGAGAGACTGTCCACACCAACAACAGAACAGTCGAAAAAGTTATAACATGCAGGAAGCCACCACAGACAACGATGTGGCAAGAAGTGTGTCGCAGATTTATGCAACCTTGGATAATAACCAAGCTGACCACCAAGCTTCAGTGGTGGAAATAAAAGGTATGATTTTCAACCATATGGTGTCTGTTTTGATTGACCCTGGTTCAAATTTGAGTTATATATCCCCTAGAGTTGTTGATAAGTGTAAACTACAGCCACAGAAGCAAACTAAACCATGGTTGGTACAGTTAGCCACTGGCACCAAAAGAAAGGTAGTAGAGGTCATACCAGCTTGTCAATTTATGATGAGTGAACTCCCCACCCAAGCAACCCTTAATGTATTACCCCTGGGATCGTACGATATGTTGATCGGTATGGACTGGCTAGCCGCCCATAAAGCCAGATTGGACTGTTACCATAAAACCTTAGAATGTGTGAGCAAATAAGGACAAGGGATAACCCTCCAAGGGATCCGAAAACCAGTCTCAGTGAGACAAATATCAGCTCTGCAAATGAGAAAGTATTGCCAAAAGGGATGTCCCCTATATGCAATACAGGTACTAAAAACAATCGAAGGCGCTAAACCAAGATCTGATGATCACCCTATCCTGAGAGAGTACAGAAATGTATTTCTGGAAGAGGTACCGGGTCTACCTCCGAGGAGAGACATTGACTTCTTGATAGAACTCACACCAGGAGCGGTGCCGGTGTCCAAGACACCTTATCGAATGAGCACACATGAGTTAGTAGAACTCAAGTTACAATTGAAATAAATGATGGATAAGGGTTATATTCGACCCAGCGTGTCCCCATGGGGAGCACCAGTCTTGTTTGTGAAAAATAAGGATGGCACCCTTAGACTGTGTATAGACTATAGACAACTTAATAAAGTAACCATAAAGAACAAGTACCCATTACCCAAGATTGATGATCTATTCAATCAGTTGGGAGGTGTGTCTGTTTTCTCAAAGATTGACTTGAGGTCGGGATACCATCAAGTTCGAATTAAGGGTGAAGACATCCATAAAACCGCTTTCTGGACACGGTATGGTCACTATGAGTTTGTGGTAGTGCCATTTGGGTTAACCAATGCCCCTGCCACTTTCATGTACTTAATGAAAAATATACTCAGTAAATTTTTAGACAAATTTGTACTGGTTTTTATTGATGATATATTAATCTACTCTAAGAATAGAGAAGAACATGAAGATCATCTTAGACTTATGCTGCAAGTGCTAAGGGAGCATCAACTCTATGCCAAATTCAATAAATGTGACTTCTTTCAGAAGCAAATACACTACTTGGGACATGTTCTATCCAAGAAAGGGGTAGCAATAGATCCTGACAAGATCAGGTCTATCATGGAATGGCCTACCCCAAAGGATGTCTCAGACATCAGATCCTTTATGGGATTGGCGGGATACTATAGGAGATTTATAAAAGATTTCTCCAATATTGGTTGTCCAATCACTGCCCTCCAGAGGAAGGGGACAAAATTCTTGTGGACACAGCAATGTGAAGAAATATTTCAAACCTTGAAACATTTACTAACCCACGCACTCGTGTTGAAAATCGTTGACCCAGAAGATGACTTCCTTGTGTGCACAGATGCCTGTAAGGAAGGGCTCGAGGGAGTCCTTATGTAGGAAGGAAAGGTGATCTGTTATGAATCCCAAAAATTGAATGAAAACGAGGTCAATTATGTGACTCATGATCTGGAACCAACTGCCATAGTACATGCCTTAAAAATGTGGAGGCATTACCTCCTGGGAAGGAAGTTTGTGCTTATGACAGATCACTGTGGATTACAGTATTTGTTTGATCAACCCAAGCTCAATGCTAAACAAGCTAGATGGATGGACCTCCTTAGAAAATTTGATTTTGAAATCAAACACATTAAAGGGAAGGAAAATAGGTTGGTCGATGCCCTAAGCAGAAGCATGAAAACGATTCACCTGGCAGCAGTGAGTACCTGTGAGACAGATGTCAAGAACAGAGTCAAAAAGGCACAAGAAACAGATCCCTTCATATGAAATGTGACCCTGTACCTACAACAAGAACCTACTGGAGCAAAATACGAAGGCTATTAGATGACCGAAGGAGGTCTGCTCACCTACAGAGATAGACTGTAGATTCCCAACTGTGACGACTTGAAGAGGTTCATCATGGATGAACTAAATAAAAGACCCTACACTGGTCACCYAGGATACCAGAAAATGATTACTGCCACTCGGAAACAATTCTATTGGACGGGATTGAAGAAGWACATAGCCAATTATTTGGCCCAATGCATAGAGTGTCAACAGGTTAAAGCAGAACATCGACACCCAGCAGGACTACTACACCCTTTACCCATCCCAGAATGGAAATGGGAGACCATCTCCATGGATTTTATCACTGGATTGCCAACTTCAACCAAATAGAATGATGCCATTATGGTAGTGGTGGATAAACTGATCAAGTCTGCTCATTTCATCCCTGTCAAATCGACCTGCAAGGTGATAGATATCACCCAGGTATTCATGAAAGAGGTGTTCCGACTGCACAACATGCCGAGGGAGATAATATCTGATAGAGACACCAAATTTACTTCCAATTTCTGGAAATCACTGATGGCGGGATTAGAGACTAAATTGTTGTTTAGCATCGCCTATCACCCCCAAACCAATGGACAGACAGAAAGAGTGAATCAAATATTAGAGGATATGTTAAGGATGCATGTGATGCATCAACCTAGGAAATGGGAAGACTACCTGCCATTGGTAGAATTTTCCTACAACAACGGCTACCAAGCATCCTTAAAGATGAGTCCCTTCGAGGTCCTCTATGGTAGGCCGTGAAATACTCCAGTCAGCTAGAGTAACCCTGTAAACAAGATTTCTATTGAACCCGATATGTTGAAAGAGATGGAACAACAAGTTACTCCGATAAAACAAAATATGAAGGTCACTCAAAACTGATAGAAAAGTTATGCTGATCAAAAGAGAACTCCAAGAGATTTCAAAGTGGGAGACCACGTATATCTTAGAATTAAGCCCAGAAGGAGTTCCCTCAAAATGGGAGCCTGTGCCAAATTGGAACCCTGGTATTGTGGACCCTTTGAGGTTCTAGATAGAGTTGGACCTGTGGCCTATCGGATAGCACTTCCTCCCATAGTAAAAGCACATAATGTTTTCCATGTTTTATTATTGAAGAAATATGTACATGATGCTAATCATATAATTGACTGGTATGTGATCCAGGTGGAACCGGAGGGAGAATTTCTACCAGAACCCAAATGCATACTGGACGGAAAGGAAACCCCGCTCCAGAACAGAACCATTGCACAGGTCAAGGTGCAGTGGAAACATTTTGGTCCAGATGAGGCTACATGGGAAATGGAGGATGCCATGAGATAGGGATATCCGATTTTGTTTACTTCTGTACATGCAATTCATGTTAGTAGCTAAGAACATCGAGGACGATGTTCCTTTTTAAGGGGGAGGGAATTGTAACACCCTATTTCCCCAAGCTTGTAAATATAACTGGATGGGCCAAGAACTATGGAAAACTCATAAATATGAATATGTGATGTAAAGGGACCTTAAGGAAAAGGTTAATGAATGTGAATGACATTTTGAATTTATTGTAGGACTGCTGAGAGGGGATGTGCAGAAAAGAGACCACGATGGCGGTGGAAGGCACCTGAAAAGGTGGCGTTAACTTCAACCAAGAAATAATACTGTATTTGGACTCCACTAGCTCAGAGAACCAAAAGCGGCTCGCTGGCCCCAAAATTTAATGTCTCGCAGGCTGGTAGGCAGGCGGCTTGATGAGGGATGGGATGGTGAATCGTCCATCCGTAGAGCCGTCAGGCCTGATTGGCACAAGGGTAATCGTGCCACACGCAACCTCGTGAGAGGATAAGGTGTATGGAAGAAGTGATGGAAGGGGGGGGGGCAGACGCGAGGGGAACTCTGGCATTATGCAGAGTGAGGGATAGCAGAGAGGAAGGATTGCAACCTTCGCTCCTGGTCACTAGAAGACATAGAGATGCAGTCTCAGAGCATTGTGGTCTCAACTCGGGGGTGTCTAGTGGTAAATCCGCTGGGAGTCGCTACGCCTACGGTTGGGTGGAAATGAGCACCCCTCTCAGTAGTCGCGCCCATTTCTGGTGTTATTTCTGATAAGTGTTTTACATATTCCCTCTTGAAATTCATAGAATGATAAATATATATATATATGTATATGCTCATAGAACTGTGAAATTGTGAATGATTTTTGTGTAAGAATGTCTGGGAAGCATTTGATAAGAATGAATAGATATATTCTCATAACAGAGGAAACCATGCATGACGAACGTTGATAAAGGAATCTAATTATGCCTAGGTTGAACTAAGTTAGGCTTCCAGCCCATTCTCAGGAAGCTATTTTTCCCTCACCCATCTCCAGGGATGCCCCGGAGTAGATCTTGTCACAAATACTTTCCCTCCTTAGAAAGGTTCACCAAGAACCCAGAAAAAGGACTTGAACATGCAAGTCTTAATAACCCTGTATGAGGAGGAATGACCCTCATAAAATTCCAAAGTGGCAGCATAGGGATAAGTAACGATTCGATGGATGAGATCTTTTCGGAAGACCCATGGTCATTCATGACCATCAGATTAATGGAAGTAGTAAGAGAATTACACCTCTTGCCCTTTTTCCTCTATCTTCATGAATAGCGAGGAAATCAGGATCGTAGGTCCCCCAAGGTCCATGAGAACATTTGGACCATTGATCCTTCCACATCTACGAAGTAGTGGAATAATTCACAAGGTGGGACAATCTGAGCTGTTGGATATCATTCAGGAATCCCGTCAGCCGTTGGATCGGACCGGAGATGTCCGAGGGTTACCATCGAGAGTCCAGCCATTGACATATCGGGATTCTCAAGGACAAGAAAATCGAGACACTTCAAGTCTCGAAACGCCGGGAAGATCTGAACCGCCCATTGAGGATACATGTGGCGGAGATCGAGGTTTGCTATCGGGAGTCGGGATATCGACATTCCCGAGGGCAAGAGATCGGGGAAGTCCGAAGTAACAACCCCCGCAAAATCTTAGCCGTCCATTTAGGGAGACAGGTGTCTGAAATCCGTAGAGAGTCAGGATATTCGGCATCGGGAAATCGGAGTTCCTGAGGCAATGAGAATGGGAACATCACAAGTCTCGAAATCCTGGAGGAATCGGGACCGTCCATCAAAAGAGGACGCATGGCAGCAATCAACGTTGATGGGGAAGGTCCCGACAGGAAGACGTTGATCAGTGTTTGTGGCATCAGGATATCGGGAATCCTGATGATGATTTATTTATGCATTTTGGAATCGTGACGCTCGAAACCCTAATGAGTGGGATCCAGTTGTCAGTATATTAGAGAAGTAGGAAGCACCATTGTGGGGGCCAGCTGTCAGCATAGCGGGAAGATGGGATTCAAAGGATCGGGAATCCTGTGAACCCATACATTTTGGCATTGAAAACCCCGTAAATCCGACGAGGGATAAGATTGTGGTCACGAGGATCGTGGTCATGTGAGCTAGGAGCCTAGCCAGGAGAGCTAGAGCGTAAAGGATGCGTCAGGATTCGAGGAATCGCGAGTTCTGGGGACATTTGTATTTCAACATTGGAAGTTCTGAAACCCCGATGGGGGACAAGGCTACGGTCTTGTGAGATAGAGGTCGCATGGACTAAAGACTTAGCCCAGGAGGCCAAGGCAGCAAAGGAGCGTATCGGGAATCGGAGATCAGTGAACCAAATTATTGGGACATCACGAGTGTCAAAATCCCGATGAGGAGGTATGGATGTGGTCTCGTGAGCACGGTCTCGTGTGGACCAGGGCATATCCAGGAGGGGATAAGGCTGGAAGAGAGCTCATCGAAGATCGTAGAATCGAGGGCATAGGAACCCTCAACATTTGAAAGGACAAAACCCCAAAAACTTGAAGTTGTCATAAGGAAAATACCACGGTTAGGTGTAGAGAGCCATATAGGCGAATGAAATACCCGATTGCTCAAAGTTGGCATGTCGCTGATGCAAGCTTTGGGGAGTTCTCATTATTGAGAACTAAACAAAAAAATGAGATCTAGGTAGTGGGTATGTTACAATCCCTTAGTGCCCTGCTGAAAAAATAAATGGGTTGCTCCATCCCATCTATGTTTTTCTGAAGAAGAAAAACAACCACTGTGTCATTTGAGGCAAAATAAAATATCATAAGGTCTTTTGAATAGTCAGGGTTGATAAGAATAGGTGCCTTAGTCAGTGCTTGTTTGATTTTATTAAAATAATTTCGAGCTTCAAGTGTCCACTTTACCTCATTTCCCTTTCTTATCATGGATGTGATAAACTTAACCAATTGAACAAAATTAGAAATGAATCTTCTCAAAAAGTTTATTTTACCCAGGAAAGACTAAATCTCTTTCTTGGACCTAGGGAGAGATAGAGTCTTGATGGCCTCTACTCTACTTGGGTCAATTCTTACCCCCCCTACTGAGACAATGTGCCCCAACAACTTACCTTCTTTCATAGAAAACAAAGACTTCTTGGGATTAAGTGACAACCCAAATTTTCTACATTTCAGGAAAAATTTATTCAAATGATGATAATTCTCCTTATTAGATCTTTAGAACATTGTAATGTCATCCAGATAGATGACCACATTTTTTTTCTTTTCTCCAATGAAGGCAATATCCATTGCACGCTATAAGGTTTCTCCTACATTCATGAGACCAAAAGGCATCTTGGCATGCATGAATGTGCCCCAAGGAGTACTGAAAGTTGTTTTATCTCCGTCTTCAGGTAAAATAGAGATCTAATTGTAGCCTGAGAAGCCATCAATCATGGACATCCTTGCTGAACCAGTCACCCTTTGAAAAATATGTTACATCTTAGGCAAGGGATAATTATATTTCTTGGAACTCCTATTTAGATTTCTGAAATCAACACAAAGTCTAATTTCACCATTATTTTTCCTGACAGAAACTAGATTAGCCACCCACTTAGAGTACCTCAAAGGTATGATGACCTTAGAATCAAGCATATTTTTTACCTCCTTTTCCATAATAGGAAACACCATGGGGTTAATATGTCTTATTTTCTTCCTAAATGGTTTGGTATCATCTTTCAAAGGGATTTTCTGTTCAATGATGCTTGTATCATAAGTTTGTATGATCCGTATTTTATGAGCAGAAAAAAATGAATAAAGATTATTAACAGGTGATTAACACAAAATAACAGAGATACAATCAAACTAGTTTTCTATTCAATAACGAAATAAACTAAAACTGTAAAATGCAGGAGAAACAAGCTTGCAGGAATGGTGGCGTCTTATCTCCGAGAAGAGATGTGACGACAGTGCACATTCGCAAGAAGAAGGTTACAATGAGGCTCTGAAGGCATTTTTACAATAATCAAGGTTGCCAAAAACCTTAGATATCCAAAAACCTAACCCTAGGAGATGAAGCACCAAAAGTCATGTGGGCCCCATTTGGGTAAGTTAATACATCAACTTCCTGGGGTCGTAACTTTTGCATACGATCTCTGTTTTAGGCGTGTGATAGCCAGTTGGAAAGGTATCATTGAGGAGATTCATTTTATGGGCTCAATAATTCCTTCAAATATAATTAAGGAGCTCGATACTGAAAAACCTTCATTTAGGCCCTCGAAATGGCCCCGAAAGTTAAAACTGCTAAAAATAGTAAATTGCCAAAAATGTCGGAAAAATGTTTTGAGCCAGTTGGAAAAGGTGGGTGGCCACTGATATCCATCTGGATCAATCCTCCATCCTTAGGAAGAAATGGTCTCCATTGCGTTCAGGTCCTCCATTAGATGAGGAAATTTTTGTTGAATTTGGCCCCGGGTGAGCCACTTGCCTTGGTGCAGGAGCTGCCCTTCTTTGACGACTCGATAAAGCTAGATCTTTTGTTGTCGATTTCCCTTGATATATTTGTCCACAATCTGATCATTGGATTCGTGTTGTATGTAGTCAGGGTTGAGCTCTGTTGGTGTTAGCTTTTCTACTACTTCTGAGGTGTCCAATAATGGTGGGAAATAAGGGCGACGAAGATCCACGTTGAACACTGGGTGTAGTCCAAGGAAAGGAGGAATGTTGAGCTCAAAATAATTATCCACCACGGCCTTGGTGACAGTGTACGGTCCATAACAGAGTGGGTGAATATTTCAATGGGGTCCTATAAGGCGTGTTTTCTACAAGTGAAACCAAACTTTTTCGCCCACCTGAAACTTATGCGGCACCCGATGTTGATCATGGAATTATTTGTACTTGTCATTGGACTTCTGTAGGATATCTTGAACCGGTTGGCAGATGTGCTAGATCCGCTCAATGAACCGGGTGGCTTTTTCAACTTCAGTTGGAGCATTTGTCAAACCAAAGGGCATGACCAACCATTCAAAAATTCCTTCCTTTGACTTGAAGGCAGTCTTCCATACATCTGTCTGTTCTATCGGGACCTGGTGGTAGCCAGACTTTAGATCAATCTTACTGAAGTATTTGGTCCCCGTGAGTTGATCAAGGAGGTCATCGATTCGGGGAATCGGGTACCGGTTTATGACAGTGATTTTATTTAGAGCCCGATAATCAATACAGAGTCGCCAGGTTCCATCTTTCTTCTGTACCAGCATGATTGGGCTCCCACAAGGTGATGAGCTGGAGCAGATGTGCACCTTGTGGAGAAGTTCTTGGATATGTAGCTTGATCTCCTCATTCTCTAACAAAGAGTGATGATAGAATGACCCATTGGGAAGCAATGCATCGGGGGTCAGATCGATGGGGTGCTTGACCTGGCACTGCAGAGTTACCCATGTAGGTGAGGAGAAGATATCTGAGTATTCTTCCATGACCTTATATACTTGCTTCTGCTATGTGGAGAGGTTGATCATAGAGACCTTGGATGTGGCTAGGATCTTTCACTTATTTTGATAGAGAATCTTGAAGAAGACAAACTTCCCCGTATGAGAGATGACCTTCCTGCATTACTTAGCAGAGATCAAGGAAATAACACTAGGTGGGACTACCTCGGGTATCCTATAAAATTTCTTGTTCAAAGTAATAATAACACTACGAGGCCTAGACTTATATACAACATGATGTTTCCATAAATAAGGTTGGCCCAAAAGAACATCACAAACTTCGAGAGGAGCAACATCACACAATACCTCATCTTTGAAGGGCTCGATTCCGTGTGACAATCAACACTGTTGGCTGACGCAGAGATCGCTTCCTCAGCAGAGCCATCCAATGGTGTAGGGTTGTGGGTACGTCATTGTTGGAAGGGCCAGCTACTTGATGACCTATGCTAAGATGAGGTTCTTTTGGCTACCACTGTCAATGATGAAGTGCAATGGGGTGCCTGTTACCCACATCTGTGAATGGAAGAGGTGCTCTCCTTCTTTTGGCTCGTCTAGTTCACCAGGATGGAGCTTGAAGGTATCAACGGTGGTACTAGGTTATGTGTCAATGATTTTTCTTCCCCTTTCTAGTTCTGTCTCGAAGTCAGAATCTTCATCTGATTCAGAGTCTTTCACTTCGACCACCAGTGACTGCTTTGAGAAGCAGTCAGTAGTGTTATGCCAAGGGCTCTTATGAAAGTCACACCACTTCCCGATATCTTTCTTTGTCTTTCTGGTGTCCTTCTTTGCTTGTGGCTTGTACTGGTTTTCCTGATACTATCCATCTTTTCTCTCTCTTTTGTTCGGTGGATTGGGGCCACCCTTTCCTAGATTTTTTTGTGAGGGGTTCCCAGGCCCAAATTGTTGCGTCTTTTGTTTGAGCTTCTACTCGATTTTGACGGCATATCGGTAGGCCGCACCCAAGGATGAGATGTCCAAAAATTCCATTTTGGTATGGATGTATCTATGCAAATCACCATGATACTTGAGCACCAAATGTCACTAAGAATCTTTGATACCCAACTTGGTGCGCAAGGTATGGAAGATATTTGTGAAATCTGGCACTGCTTGGTCTCTTTCTTGCCACAGTGTAGTCCATTTGGTATACAGGTCATCATAACTTTTGAAAGGGTAGTATTGTTCCTTAATAACATCCCTAAAGGATTCCCAGGTGGACGTGACTTAAAATAATGAGGTTTCCTCTGTTTCCTTTTTCTAACAGAAAATTTCCCACAAATCTTTGACATGGGGAATGAATTTGAGCAGCGCAAAAGTAACATTTTCTCTATTCAAAAATTTATGAACAAAAAAATACCCTTAAAGTAGATTCAACCACTTGTCTACAACATCTGCATCTATCTGAACTTCAAATATAGGAGTATCAAAGTTTATTTTTACCTTTAAGGGGGTGGTGCCTCAGTTCGAAGAAGATGAGTCATCTGTTGGTAGTCACTGAAGGATTTGCATGCAACTCTCCATCATCTAATTCATATGTTGAATGAGGGCTTCCTTAATTAACAGTTTGAAAGGATATCCTATACCGTCATCTTTCTTTTCTCTTTCCATGGGAGGTCGCTTGGGCGTGCGAGAGATTCTTTCCTCAAGAGAAACAAGCTCGAGACCCAACTCTTTGTACTCTGACCTCGTTGGGGACATGCATTAAGATGACAAGGAGCAGACCGCTCTGATACCACTGATCCAGATTTTATGAGAAGAATTAAATGAATACAGATTATTAACAGGTTCTTAATGTTGGATTACTGAGAGGGGGGTGAATCAATAATAACGTAATTATAATCCTTTTTATTCAAATGTTATATCAATGTAGAATTATTATCCAATAATGAGCAGTAATAAATAAACAATCACACACATGCACAGTACACTAGTGTTTTACGTGGAAGCCCAAATCGGGAGAAAACCACATAATGTTTTTTCTTATATGTCTTGAAGAATTACATTCATTGGAAGCACCAACTTCCTTTGTTTTCCAGCTACAACTGGAAGGAGGCTCCAACCTCCTAGCTTCTCAGGCTACAACCTAAGGGAAGCTCCAACTCTCCAAATATATGGCTACAACCAAAAGGAGGCTACAACCCCCAATGTTCTCTGGCTACAACCAGAAGGTGGCAACAACCACATGTCCTTGCCCCGTCCTGCCACCCTAAAGTAGAAGTAGAATGATGGAACCACTGTCACACTATCACTGTGAGATATACTGATGTAAACCTGTACCAATAAATCTAAACCATGCATCAACCTGTACCTCAAACTTTAATCAACCTGTACCATAAACAAGTGCATCAACCATGCACCAACCTGTAATCAGCCTGTACCATAAACAAGTGCATCAACCATGCACCAACCTGTAATCAACCTGTACCTTAAACAAGTGCATCAACCATGCACCAACCTGTACCATAACCAAGTGCGTACCAATAATGTGTCAACTACTCATCAACTATGACTCATCAATATGTACCAACATCATCAACTATACACCTCATGTATGTGCGCCAACTCATCAACTACTTGTCTCAACCATGTACTCAGCATGTACCTCAACCAAAAGACCTCATCAATTTCATCAACCAAATCTGATTTGTAGCTCTGTAATAGACCTATTGTATATGATCTCATTCCTGCAAACCTTCCTTAACTTTTAAAAACAAGAGACTAGCATTTTCATCAAACTTTTCTTTAGTCTCACATGCCTAGTTTTGGATTAATGAACAACCCTAACTTGAAGTAATCATAACTTTGCACCTGTAATGTATAAAGCTATGAAACTGATGCAAAATGTTCTTCCATGTGTTTTATGTAATTCCTCTAAGTGGCACTACTTGGAACCTCTCAGAAAAGGAGTTATAGCAAAAATGGCATACCTTGTTGAATTCTGGCTTATTCTAGAGAGGGACCTTGTAGAGCGTGCCCCGCACAAAATTTTTGATGAAATGATTTGAAACTATTAAAAATAATACTAAAGACTGTAACCTAACTAACACATTTTGTCTCAATGAATTTATATCTGTTATGAAGAAGTTATGACTTTTTTACCCGAAACACCTGATTTTGACTAGTTTCAGGACTGGCCAAAAACCCTATTTTCCACAGAGTGTAACTCCCAAAATACAACGACCCACAATCTGAATTTTTAACCATGGCTACTTGGATATGGTTTCTCACTTGAAAATAAATTTTAGGATCTGAAGCATTATATAAACAAATTTATAGCGAAAATGGTGAGATGACCTGAAAATAACATACCTCAGAAAGCACCATCAAAAGAATTTATCCTTCCTTGCATTTCAGCCTTCTTTTCTTCAATTTCCTCAGAATTTCGGCTTAGATATCATTTGTAAACCTTATAAACCTATAGATATTCAATATTCTCAAGTGTGATTCAAATGAGAGAGCCTTGCCTCTTATTTATACTCTCCAAGTAGCTTCCTTAAAAACATCTTCTAGGTCACTTGGCCCCACTTTCCTTATTTTATATTTGGGTCCACTTCTAATTTCTCCATTAAAATTATTATTGAAATAATTTATTTTGTATTCACTTTGAATTATAATACACCCATCACTTCACTTTATTATTTACCTTTTAAAATCTCTTAAACCACTTTGATTACTTTGACCTTT
>ML778367.1:279701-315588 GCA_009831015.1 Picea engelmannii | reverse complement strand
ACTATACCCTAACCAACACATTTGGTCTCACTGAATTGGGATCTGTTATGAATAATTTATGACGTTTTTACCCGAAACACCTGATTTTGACTAGTTTCAGGACTAACCACAAACCCTATTTTCCACAGAGTGTAACTCCCAAAATACAAGGACCCACAAGATTAATTTTTAACCAAATATACTTGGATATGTTTTCTCACTTGCGTAGAAATTTTAGGATCTGAATCATTATAGAAAACAAGTTATAGCGAAAATGGTGAGATGACCTGAAAATAACATACCTTAGAAAGCACCATCAAAAGAATTTATCCTTCCTTACATTTCGATCTTGTTTTCTTCACTTTCCTCATAATTTCGGCTTAGATATCATTTGTAAACCTCAGACACCTATAGATATTCAATATTCTCAAGTTTTATTCAAATGAGAGATCCTTTCCTCTTATTTATACTTTCCAAGTAGCTTCCTTAAAAACATCTTCTAGGTCACTTGGCCCCACTTTCCTTATTTTATGGTTGGGTCCACTTCTAATTTCTCTATTAAAATTATTATTGAAATAATTTATTTTGTATTCATTTTGAATTATAATACACTCATCACTTCACTTTATTATTTACCTTTTAAAATCTCTTAAACCACTTTGATTACTTTGACCTTTTGGGGCTTATAGATGACATATGAGGGTCCTCCAACTTCGTAAGGCCATAACTCTCAAACCGTGAGGAGTTATGTGACATTCTACATACCACCAGAAATGGAATGACATGTACTATCCATATAGAATAGTATTATATAAAAATATATCATAACTCATACTGTTACCCATAAAAAAAACTTGGGTCTATTACCCAAACCTGGGGTCTCCAACTTCTCATGGCCATAACTCTCTAACCATGAGGAATTATGTGATATTCCACATACCACCGGAAATGACATGACAAGAACTATCCATCTAGGATATATTCCCTAACAAATTCACTTTCCTTCATCTCATTATTCCACAATTAAGAATGGTTTCTCTTACTCCACAAAGTGTCTTCTTGTGAGGGATTTCACCATAAGGGGACCACTTTGGAGTTCATCCATATTTATTTCTTATCAACCATGGCAAAACAATAATGAGTCATATTTACATCAAACACTATTGGTTCCATTACCCAAACCTTTGTGCTACGGGTCTTTCTTCAAGGGTTGACATCAATGACAACCAACCTTAATCAACACTTAATAAAAAATAACAGAGATACAGTAAAATTGGTTTTCTATTCAATAACGAAATAATATGAAACTGTAAAATGTAGCGTAAGCAAGCTTCCTGGAATGGTGGCACCTTATCTCTGAGAAGAGATGTGATGGTCGTGCGCATTCGAAAGAAGAAGGTTAAAATGAGGCTATGAAGGCATTTTTAAAATAATAAATAATTCCAAAAACCCTAGACATCCAAAAACCTAACCCTAGGAGATGAAGCACCAAAAGTCATGTGGGCCCCGTTTGGGTAAGTTAGTACATCAACTTCCCGGGGTCGTAACTTTGGCATACGATCTCCATTTTAGGGGCATGATATCCCGTTGGAAAGGTATCATCGAGGAGATTCATTTTTGGGGCTCAATCATGCCTCTGAATCTCATTAAGGAGCTCAATATCTAAAAACTTTCATTTAAGCCTTCAAAATGGCCCGAAAGTTAAAACTGCTAAAAATAGTAAATTGCCAAAAATGTGAGAAAATTGTTTTGAGCCAGTTGGAAAAGGTGGTTGGCCACCAATATCCATATGAATCAATTTTCCCTCCTTATGAATCAATGGTCTCCATTTCATTGAGGTCCCCCATTAGATGAGGAAATTTCTACTGAATTTGGCCCCGGGTGAGCCACTTGCCTTGGTGCAGGAGCTGCCCTGCTTTGATGACTCAATAAAGATAGATCCTTTGTTTTTGAGTGCCCTTGATCTGTCTTTCCACAATCTAATCATTGGATGCATGTTGTATGCAGTCAGGGCTGAGACTTGTTGGTGTCAGTTGTTTTGTTACTTCTGAGGTGTCCAATAATGGTGGGAAATAAGGGCGAAGGAGATCCACGTTGAACACTGGGTGCAGGCCAAGGAAAGGAGGAATGTTGAGCTCAAAATCATTATCCCCCACAGCCTTGGTGATAGTGTATGGTCCATAATGGAGTGGGCGAAGCTTCCGATGGGGAACTGTAAGGCGTTCTTTCTGCAAGTACAACCAAACTTTGTCGCACACCTGAAACTTATGTGGCACCCGATGTTGATCATGGCGTTGTTTGTACTTTTCATTGGACTTTTGTAGGATATCCTGAACCTGTTGGAAGATGTGTTGGATCCGCTCAATGAACTGGGTGGCTTTGTCAGTTTTAGTTATAGCATTTGTCAAACCAAAGGGCATGACCAACCATTCAAAAAGTCCTTCGTTTGACTTGAAGGTAGTCTTCCATACATCTATGTGTTCTATCGGGACCTGGTGGTAGCCAGAATTCAGATCAATCTTGCTGAAGTATTTGTCCCCCATGAGTTGATCAAGGAGGTCATCGATTCGGAGAATCAGGTACCAATTTCTAACAGTGATTTTATTCAGAGCCCAGTAATCAATACAAAGTCACCAGGTTCCATCTTTCTTCTATACCAGCATGATTGGGCTCCCACAAGGTGATGAGCTAGGGATGATGTGCCCCTTGTGGATCAGTTCTTGGATCTGTCGCTTGATCTCCTTATTCTCTAACAAAGAGCGATGATAGACTGGCCCACTAGGAAGTGGTGCACAAGGGTTCAGATCGATGGGGTGCTTAACCTGGTAGTGCAGAGGTACCCCTGTTGGTGAGGAGAAGATATATGATTATTCTTTCATGACCTTATCTACTTGCTTCTACTGTGTGGAGAGGTCAATCGCAATGACCCTGGATGTGGCTGTGATCTTTCTCTTATTCTGAGAGTGAATCATGAAGAAGAGAAAATTCCCCATCTGAGAGATGACCTTCCTCCATTGCTTAGCAGAGATCAAGGAAATAACACTAGGTTGGACTGCCTTAGGTATCCTGGACAATTTCCTGTTCAAAGTAATAATAACACTACGAGGCCTAGACTCATATACAACATGATGTTTCCATAAATAAGGTTGGCCCAAAAGAACATCACAAAATTTGAGAGGAGAAACATCACACAATACCTCTTCTTTGAAGGTCTTGATTCCATATGACAGTCGTCACCATTGGCTGACGCGGAGATC
Organism: Picea engelmannii; assembly: GCA_009831015.1. Classification (NCBI taxonomy): domain Eukaryota; kingdom Viridiplantae; phylum Streptophyta; class Pinopsida; order Pinales; family Pinaceae; genus Picea; species Picea engelmannii. The sequence goes on along the minus strand of ML778367.1, from coordinate 312,352 downwards.
GCTTCCTTGGCGGATCCATCCAATGGTGTAGGGTTGTGGGTGCGGTGTTGTTGGCAGGGCCAACCGCTTGACAATGTTTGCTAAGATGATGTTCTTCTAGATACCGCTATCAATGATGAAGTGTAGCAGGGTGCCTTTTACCCACATCTATGAATGGAAGAGGCGCTCTCCTTCTTCTGGCTCATCTGGTTCACCAGGTTGGAGATTGGTGGTAGCAATGGTGGCACTAGGTTCCGCATCAATGATCCATCTTCCCCTTTTTGGTTCTGTCTCAGAGTCAGAATCTACATCTAATTCAGAGGCTTTCACTTCAGCCACCAGCGACTTCTTTGAGCGGTAGCCAGCAGTGTTATGCCAAGGGATTTTATGGAAGTCACACCACTTCCTGGTATCTTTCTTTGTCTTTCCGGTGTCCTTCTTTTCTTATGGCTTGTACTAGTTGTCCTGATACTGTCCACATTTTCTCTGTCCTTTGTTCAGTGGGTTGGGACCACCCTTTATTGTCTTTTGTTGTGAGGAGTTCCCAGGCCCAAATTTTCGCATCTTTTGTTTGACCTTCTGCTCGATTTTGACGACATATCGATAGGCTGCGCCCAAGGATGAGATGTATAGAAATTCCATTTTGGTCTGGATGTATCTATGCAGATCACCACAATACTTGAGTACCATATGTCACTCTGACTCTTTGATACCCAACTTGGTGCGCAAGGTATGGAAGATATTTGTGAAATCTGGCACTGCTTGGTCTCTTTATTGCCGCAGTGTGGTCCATTTCGTATATATGTCATCATAACTTCTAACAGGGTAGTATTGTTACTTAATAACATCCCTAAAGGATTCCTAGGTGGTTGTGACTGAAAATAATGAGGTTTCCTCTGTTTTCTTTTTCTCACAGAAAGTTTCCCACCAATCTTTGACATGGGGAACGACTTTGAGGAGCGCAAAAGTAATCTTTTCTCTATTCGAAAATTTATGAACAAAAAAATACCCTTCTAGTAGATTCAACCACTTTTCTATAGCATCTGCGTCTATCAAACCTTCAAATATAGGAATATAAAATTTTATTTTTACCTTGAAAGGGGTGGTGCCTCCAATCGAAGAAGATGTGTCGCATGTTGGTAGTCGTCGAAGGATTTCCGCGAAACTATCCATCATCTTGTTCCTCTATTGCATGAGGGCTTCCTCAATCAACAGTTTGAAAGGATCTCCTGTCCTTTCATCTTTATTTTCTCCTACCATGGGAGTTCAGTTGAGCATACGAGAGCTTCTGTCCTCAAGAGAAACAAGCTCGAGACCCAACTCTTTGTACTCTGACCTCGTTGGGGATGTGCATTAAGACAACAAGGAGCAGACCGCTCTGATACCACTGATCCGGATTTTATGAGCATAATGAAATGAATAAAAATTATTAACAGGTTCTTAACACAAAATAACAGAGATACAGTAAAAGTGGTTTTCTATTCAATAATGAAATAAGTTGAAACTGTAAAATGCAGCGGAAACAAGCTTGTTGGAATGGTGGAGGCTTACCTCTGAGAAGAGATGTGATGGCAATGCGCATTCACAAGAAGAAGGTTACAATGAGGCTTTGAAGGCCTTTTTACAATAAGCAAGAATTCCAAAAAACATAGACATCCAAAAACCTAACGCTAGGAGATGAAGCGCCAAAAGTCATGTGGGCCCCATTTGGGTAAGTTAGTACATCAACTTCCGGGGGTTGTAACTTTTGCATACGATCTCCGTTTTAGGCGTGTGATAGCCCATTGGAAAGGTATATTTGAGGAGATTCACATTGGGGGTTCAATTATACCTTCATATATACTTTAGGAGCTTAATACCGAAAAACCTTCATTTAGGCCCTCAAAATGCCCCCGGAAGTTAAAACTGCTAAAAATAGTAAATTGCCAAAAATGTCAGAAAACTATTTTGAGATAGTCAGAAAAGGTGGGTGGCCACTGATATCCATATGGATCAATCCTCCCTCCTTAGGAAGAAATGGTCTCCATTTCATTGAGGTCCCCCATTAGATGAGGAAATTTATGTTGAATTTGGCCCTGGGTGAGCCACTTGCCTTGGTGCAGGAGTTGCCCTGCTTTGACGACTCGATAAAGATGGATCATTTGTTGTTGAGTGCCATTGATTTGTCTGTCCACAATATGATCATTGGATGCCTATTGTATGTAGCCAGGGTTGATCTCTATTGGTTTAAGTTGTTCTACTACTTCTGAGATGTCCAATAATGGTGGGAAATAAGGGCGAAGGAGATCCATGTTGAACACTGAGTGAAGGCCAAGGAAAGGAGGAATGTTGAACTCAAAAGAATTATCCCCCATAGCATTGGTGATAGTGTATGGTCCATAATGCAGTCGGTGAAGCTGTTGATGGGGTCCTGTAAGGCATTCTTTCTGCAAGTGAAACCAAACTTTGTCGCGAACCTGAAACTTATGCGGCACCCAGAAGTTAAAACTGCTAAAAATAGTAAATTGCCAAAAATGTCAGAAAACTGTTTTGAGCCAGTTGGAAAAGGTGGGTGGCCACTGATATCCATTTGGATCAATCCTCCCTCCTTAGGAAGAAATGGTATCCATTGTGTTGAGGTCCCCCATTAGATGAGGAAATTTCCACTGAATTTGGCCCCGGGTGAGCCACTTGCCTTGGTGCAGGAGTTGCCCTACTTTGATGACTCAATAAAGTTGGATCCTTTGTTGTCGAGTGCCCTTGATCTGTCTGTCCACAATATGGTCATTGGATTCATATTGTATGAAGTCGGGGTTGAGCTTTGTTGGTTTCAGTTGTTCTGCTACTTCTGAGGTGTCTAATAATGGTGGGAAATAAGGGCGAAGGAAATCCATGTTGAACACTAGGTGCAGGCCAAGGAAAGGAGGAATGTTGAGCTCAAAAGAATTATCCCCCATGGCCTTGTTGATAGTGTACAGTCCATAACGGAGTGGGCGAAGATTTCGATGGGATCTTTTGAGGCGTTCTTCCTGCAAGTGCAACCAAACTTTGTCACCCACCTGAAACTTATACGACACCCGATGTTGATCATGGCATTGTTTGTACTTGTCATTGGACTTCTGTAGGATATCTTGAACCTGTTGGTGAATGTGTTGGATTCGCTCAATGAACTGGGTGGCTTTGTCAGCTTCAGTTGGAGCATTTTTCAAACCAAAGGGCATGACCAACCATTCAAAAAGACCTTCCTTTGACTTGAAGGCAGTCCTCCATACATTTGTCTGTTCTATTGGGACCTGGTGGTAGCCAGACTTCAAATCAATCTTACTCAAGTATTTGGCCATGTGAGTTGATCAAGGAGGTCATTGATTCATGGAATTGGGTACCGGTTTCTGACAGTGATTTTTTTCAGAGCCCGGTAACCAATACGGAGTCTCCAGGTTCCATCTTTCTTCTATACCAACACAATTGGGCTCCCGCAAGGTGATGAGATGGGGAAGATGTGCCCCTTGTGGAGCAGTTCTTGGATCTATCACTTGATCTCCTCATTCTATAACAATGAGCGATGATAGACTGGCCCATTGGGCAGCGATGCGCCAGGGGTCATATCGATGGGGTGCTTGACCTGACAGTGTAGAGGTACCCCTGTAGGTGAGGAGAAGATATCCGAGTACTCTTTCACGACCTTATCTACTTGCTTCTACTGTGTGGAGAGGTCAGCCGTAGAGACAATGGATGTGGTTGCAATTTTTCACTTATTCTTAGAGAGAATCACGAAGAAGACAAACTTCCCCGTCTGACAGATTACCTTCCTTCATTTCTTAGTAGAGATCTAGGAAATAGCACTATGTGGGACTGCCTCGAGTACCCTATACAATTTCCTGTTCAAAGTAATAATAACACTATGAGGCCTAGACTCATATAAAGCATGAAGTTTCCATAAATAAGGTTGGCCCAAAGGAACATCACAAACTTTGACAGGAGTAACATCACACAATACCTCATCTTTGAAGGGCTTGATTTCGCACGATAGTCGGCACTGTTGGCTAACACGGAGATCGCTTCCTTAGCGGAGCCATCCAATGGTGTAGGGTTGTGGGTGTGACGTTGTTGGCAGGGCCAGCTGCTTGATGACCTTTGCAGAGATGAGGCTCTTCTGGCTACTGCTGTCAACGATGAAGTGTAGTGGGGTGCCTTTTACCCACATCTGTGAATGGAAGAGGTGCTCTCATTCTTCTGGCTCATCTGGTTCACCAGGCTGGAGCTTGGTGGTAGCAACGGTGGCACTGGGTTCCACATCAAGGATCTATCTTCCCCTTTCTGGTTCTGTCCTTTGTTCGGTGGGTTGGGGGCACCCTTTCTTGGATTTTGTTGTGAGGGGTTTCAAGGCCCAAATTACCGCGTCTTTTGTTTGAGCTTCTGCTCAATTTTGACGGCATATCGGTAGGCCGCATCCAAGGATGAGATGTCCAGAAATTCCATTTCAGTATGGATGTATCTATGTAGATCACTATGATACTGGAGCACCAGATGTCGCTCTGAATCTTTGATACCCAACTTGGTGCACAAGGTATGGAAGATATTTGTGAAATCTGACACTGCTTGGTCTCCTTCTTGCCGCAGTGTGGTCCATTTGGTATACAGGTTGTCATAACTTCTGAAAGGGTAGTATTGTTCCTGAATAGCATCCCTGAAGTATTTTCAGGTCACGGTGACTGAAAATAATGAGGTTTCCTCTATTTCCTTTTGCTCACAGAAAGTTTCCCACAAATCTTTGACATGGGGAACAACTTTGAGGAGCGCAAAAGTAATATTTTCTCTATTTGAAAATTTATGAATAGAAAAATACCCTTCTAGTAAATGCAACCACTTGTCTACAACATCTGCATCTATCTAACCTTCAAATATAGGAATATCAAATTTTATTTGTACCTTGAAGGGGGCGGCGCCTCCATTCGAATAAGATGCATCGCATGTTGGTAGTCACCGAAGAATTTGCCTAAAACTATCAATCATCTCGTTCCTTTTTTACATGAGGGCTTCCTCAATCAACAGTTTGAAAGGATCTCCTATCCCATCATATTTATTTTCTCCTGTCATGGGAGGTCGCTTGGGCATGCGAGAGCTTCTTTCCTCAAGAGAAACAAGCTCGAGACCCAACTCTTTGTATTCTGACCACTCTGATACCATTGATCATGATTTTATGAGTAGAACGAAATGAATACAGATTATTAACAAGTGCTTAACACAAAATAACAAATATACAGTAAAATTGGTTTTCTATTCAATAACGAAATAAGTTGAAACTATAAAATGCAGCGGAAACAAGCTTGGTGGAATGGTGGCAGCTTATCTCTGAGAAGAGCTGTGATGACAATGCGCATTTGCAAGAAGAAGATTACAATGAGTCTATGAAGGCATTTTTACAATAGGCAAGAATGTAAAAAACCCTAGACATCCAAAAACCTAACCCTAGGAGATGAAGCGCCAAAAGTCATGTGGGCCCCGTTTGGGTAAGTTAGTACATCAACTTCCCAGGGTCGTAAATTTTGCATATGATCTTTGTTTTAGGCATTTGATAGCCCATTGGAAAGGTATCATTGAGGAGATTCAATTTAGGGGCTCAATCATGACTTTGGTTATATTTTAGGTTCTCTATACCAAAAGACATTCATTTAGGCCCTCCAAAATTTCCCCGGAAGTTAAAACTGCTAAAAATAGTAAATTGCCAAAAATGTCAGAAAATTGTTTTGAGACAGTTGGAAAAGGTGGGTGGTCATAGATGTCCATATGGATCAATCCTCCCTCCTTAGGAATCAATAGTCTCCATGGATTTTAGTTCCCCCATTAGATGAGGAAATTTCTGCTGAATTTGGCCCTGGGTGAGCCACTTGCCTTGGTGGAGGAGCTGCACTACTTTGAAAACTCGATAAAGTTGGATCCTTTGTTGTCGAATGATCTTGATATGTCTGTCCACAATATGATCATTGGATGTCTATTGTATGCAGTTGAGGTTGAGCTCTATTGTTGTTAGTTGTTCTGCTACTTCTGAGGTGTCCAATAATGGTGGGAAATAAGGGTGAAGGAGATCCACGTTGAACATTGGGTGCAGGCCAAGGAAAGGAGGAATGTTGAGCTCAAAAGAATTATCCCCCATGGCCTTGGTGATAGTATATGGTCCATAATGGAGTGGGCGAAGCTTTTGATGGGGTCCTGTAAGGCATTCTTTCTGCAAGTGCAACCAAACTTTTTCTCCCACCTGAAACTTATGCGGCACTCGATGCTGATCCTGGCGTTGTTTTTACTTGTCATTGGACTTCTGTAGGATATCTTGAACCTATTGGCAGATGTGCTGGATCCATTCAAAAATTTCTTCATTTGACTTGAAGGAAGTCTTCCATACATCTGTCTGTTCTGTCAGGACCTGGTGGTAGCCAGACTTCAGATCAATCTTACTGAAGTATTTGTCCCCCGTGAGTTGATCAAGGAGGTCATCGATTCGGAGAATCGAGTATTAGTTTTTGAAAGTGATTTTATTTAGAGCCTGGTAATCAATACAGAGTAACCAGGTTCCATATTTCTTCTGTACCAGCACGATTGGTCTCCCGCAAGGTGATGAGCTAGGGCGGATGTGCCCCTTGTGGAGCAGTTCTTGGATCTATCGCTTGATCTCCTCATTCTATAAAAAACAACGATGATAGACTGGCCCATTGGGAAGTGGTGCACCGGGGGTCATATCGATGGGGTGCTTCACCTAGCAGTGTAGAGGTACCCCTGTAGGTGAGGAGAAGATATCCGAGTATTATTCCATGACCTTATCTACTTGCTTCTACTGTGTGGAGAGGTCGACCGTAGAGACCCTGGATGTGGCTATGATATTTCTTTTATTCTGAGATCGAATCACGAAGAAGACAAACTTCCCCATCTGAGAGATGACCTTCTTGCATTGCTTAGCAGAGATCAAGGAAATAGCACTAGGAGGGACTGTCTCGAGTATCATGTACAATTTCCTGTTCAAAGTAATAATAACACTACGAGGCCTATACTCATATACAACATGACATTTTCATAAATAAGGTTGGCCCAAAAGAACATCACGAACTTCGAGAGGAGAAACATCACACAATACCTCGTCTTTGAAGGGATTGATTCTGTACGAAAGTCAGCACTGTTGGCTGACACAGAGATTGCTTCCTTGGCGGAGCCATCCAATGGTGTAGTGTTGTGGGTGTGGTGTTGTTGGTAGGGCCAGCCGCTTGATGACCTCTACTGAGATGATGTTCTTCTAGCTACCAGTGTCAACGATGAAGTGCAATGGGTGTATTTTACCCACATCTGTGAATGGAAGAGGCACTCTCCTTCTTCTGGCTCATCTGGTTCACCAAGCTAGAGCTTGGTGGTAGCAACGGTAGCACTGGGTTCCACGTCATTGATCTGTCTTCCCCTTTTTGGTTCTCTCTCAAAGTCATAATATGCATCTGATTCAGAGGCTTTTACTTCGGCCACCAACGATTGCTTTGAGCGGCAGTCAGTTGTGTTATGCCAAGGGATCTTATGGAAGTCACACCACTTCCCAGTATATTTCTTTGTCTTTCCGATGTCCTTCTTTTCTTTTGGATTGTACTGGTTGTCCTGATACTGTCCATATTTCCTCTATCCTTTGTTCGGTGGGTTGGGGCCACCCTTTCCTGTCTTTTGTTGTGCGGGGTTCCCAGGCCCAAATGGTCGCGTCTTTTGTTTGAGCTTCTGCTTGATTTTGACGGCATATCAGTAGGCCGCACCCAAGGATGAGATGTCCAGAAATTCCATTTCGATCTAGATGTATCTATGCAGAGTACTGTGATACTTGAGAACCATATGTCACTCTGAATCTTTGATACCCAACTTGGTGCGCAAGGTATGGAAGATATTTGTGAAATCTGGCACTGCTTGGTCTCTTTCTTGCCGTAGTGTGGTCCATTTGGTATACAGGTCGTCATAAATTTCGATGGGGTGGTAATGTTCCTTAATAACATCCCTTAAGGATTCCCAGGTGGTCATGACTAAACATAATGAAGTTTCCTTTGTTTCCTTTTTCTCACATAAATTTTCCCACCAATCTTTGACATGGGGAACGAATTTGAGGAGCACAAAAGTAATATTTTCTCTATTCGAAAATTTATGAACAGAAAAATACCCTTCCAGTAGATTCAACCACTTCTCTATAGCATCTGCATCTATCTAACCTTCAAATATAGGAATATCAAAGTTTATTTGTACCTTGAAGGGGGCGGTGCCTCCGTTCAAAGAAGATGTGTCGCCTGTTGGTAGTTGCCAAAGGATTTGCACAAAAATATCCATCATCTCGTTCGTCTATTGTGTGAGGGCTTCCTCAATCAACAGATTGAAAGGATATCATGTCCTATCATATTTATTTTCTCCTACCATGGGATTTTGCTTGGGCATGCAATAGCTTTTGTCCTCAAGAGAAACAAGCTCGAGACCCAACTCTTTGTACTCCGACCTCGTTGGGGACATGCATTAAGACGACAAGGAGCAGACCACTCTGATACCATTGATCCATATTTTATGAGAAGAATGAAATGAATACAAATTATTAATAGGTGCTTAACACAAAATAACAGAGATACAGTAAAACTAGTTTTCTATTCAATAACAAAATAAGTTGAAATTGTAAAATGCAGTGGAAACAAGCTTGCTAGAATGGTGGCGGCTTATCTCTGAGAAGAGATGTGACGGCAGTGCGCATTCACAAGAAGAAGGTTACAATGAGGCTCTGAAGGCATTTTTACAATCAGCAAGAATGCCAAAAACCCTAGACATCTAAAAATCTAACCCTAGGAGATGAAGTGCCAAAAGTCACATGGACCCCGTTTGGGTAAGTTAGTACATCAACTTCCCAGGGTCATAACTTTTGCATACGATCTCCATTTTAGGTGTGTGGTAGCCCATTGGAAAGGTATCATCGAGAAAAATCATTTTTCAGGATCAATCATGCCTTTGTCTATCATTGAGGAGATCGATACAGAAAAACATTCATTTAGGCCCTCAAAATGGCCCCAAAAGTTAAAACTGCTAAAAATAGTAAATTGCCAAAAATGTCAGAAAACTATTTTGAGCCAGTTGGAAAAGGTGGGTGGCCACCGATATCCATATAGATCAATCCTCCCTCCTTATTAAGCAATGGTCTCCATTGCATTGAAGTTCCCCATTAGATGAGGAAATTTCTATTGAATTTGGCCCCGGGTGAGCCACTTGCCTTGGTGCAGGACTTGCCCTGCTTTGACGACTCAATAAAGCTGGATCCTTTGTTGTCGAGTGATATTTATATGTTTGTCCACAATCTAATCATTGGATGATTTTTGTATGAAGTTGACGTTGAGCTCTGTTGGTGTCAATTGTTCTGCTACTTCTAAGGTGTCCAATAATGGTGGGAAATAAGGGTGAAGGAGATCCACGTTGAACATTGGGTGCAGGCCAAGGAAAGGAGGAATGTTGAGCTCAAAAGCATTATCCCCCATGACCTTGGTGATAGTGTACAGTCCATAATGGAGTGGTCAAAGCTTCTAATGGGGTCCTGTAAGGCATTCTTTCTACAAGTGCAACCAAATTTTTTCTCCCACCTGAAACTTATGCGGCACCCGATGTTGATCATGGCGCTGATTGTACTTGTCATTGGAATTTTGTAGGATATCCTGAACATGTTGGCGGATGTGCTGGATCCACTCAATGAACCAGGTGGCTTTGTAAACTTTAGTTGGAGCATTTATCAAACGAAAGGTCATGACCAACCATTCAAAAAGTCCTTCCTTTGACTTGAAGGCAGTCTTCCATACATCTGTATGTTCTATCGGGACCTGGTGGTAGCCAGACTTTAGATCAATATTACTAAAGTATTTTCCCCCATGATTTGATCGAGGACCTCATCGATTTGGGGAATCGGGTATCGGTTTCTGACATTGATTTTATTTAGAGCTTAGTAATCAATACAGAGTCGCCAAGTTAAATATTTCTTTTGTACCAGCATGATTGGGCTCCTGCAAGGCGATCAGCTGGGGCGGATGTGCCCCTTGTGGACAGTTCTTGGATCTGTCACTTCATCTCCTCATTCTCTAAAAAAGAGCGATGATAGACTGGCCCAATGGGCAGCGGTGTGTTGGGGATCAGATCGATGGGGTGCTTGACCTGGAAGTGCAGAGGTACCCCTGTAGGTGAGGAGAAGATATCCTAGTATTTTTCCACGACCTCATCTACTTGCTTCTACTGTCTGGAGAGGTCAGTCACAGAGACCCTATATGTGGTTGCAATCTTTCACTTATTCTGAGAGAGAATCAAGAAGAAGACAAACTTCCCCGTCTGAGAGATGACCTTCATGCATTGCTTAGCAGAGATCAAGGAAATAGCACTAGGTGGGACTGGCTCGGGTATCCTGTACAATTTCCTGTTCAAAGTAATAATAACACTATGAGGCCTAGACTCATATACAACATGACATTTCCATAAATAAGGTTGGCTCAAAAGAACATCACAAACTTCGAGAGGAGTAACATCACACAATACCTCATCTTTGAAGGGCTTGATTCCATATGACAGTTGATACTGTTGGCTGATGCGAAGATCGCTTCCTTGGCGGAGCCATCCAATGGTGTAGGGTTGTGGGTGAGGCATTGTTGGAAGGGCCAGCCACTTGACAACCTCTACTGATATGAGGGTCTTCTCACTACTGCTGTCAACGATGAAGTGGAGCGGGGTGCCTTTTACCCACATTTGTGAATGGAAGAGGCACTCTCCTTCTTCTGACTCGTCTAGTTCATCAGGCTGGAGCTTGGTGGTAGCAACGGTGGAACTGGGTTCTACGTCAATGATCCATCTTCCCCTTTCTGGTTCTGTCTCAAAGTTAGAATTTTCATCTGACTCAAAGGCTTTCACTTCGGCCACCAGAGAATTCTTTGAGCAGCAGTCAGTAGTGTTATGCCAAGGGATCTAATCGAAGTTGCACCACTTCTCGGTATCTTTCTTTGTCTTTCTGGTGTCCTTCTTTTCTTGTGGCTTGTCCTGGTTGTCTTGATACTATCCATATTATCTATATCCTTTGTTCAGTGGGTTGGGTCCACCTTTTCCTGGCTTTTGTTGTGAGGGTCTCCCAGGCCCAAATTGCCGTGTCTTTTCTTTGAGCTTCTGCTTGATTTTGACTGCATATCAGTAGGCCACGCCCAATGATGAGATGTCCAGAAATTTCATTTCGGTCTGGATGTATCTATTCAAAGAACCACCATACTTGAGCACCAGATGTTTCTCTGAATCTTTCATACCCAACTTGGTGCGCAAGGTATGGAAGATATTTGTGAAATCTGGCACTGCTTGGTCTCTTTCCTATCGTAGTGTGGTCCATTTGGTATATAGGTTGCCATAACTCCCGACAGGGTAGTATTGTTCCTTAATAGCATCCCTAAAGGATTCCCAAGTGGCCATGACTTAAAATAATGAGGTTTCATCTTTTTCCTTTTGCTCACAGAAAGTTTCTCGCCAATCTTTGACATGGGGAACGGCTTTGAGGAGCGCAAAAGTAATCTTTTCTCTATTCGAAAATTTATGAATAGAAAAATACCCTTATAGTATATTAAACCACTTGTCTACAACATATATGTCTATCTGAACTTCAAATATAGGAATATCAAAGTTTATTTGTACCTTGAAGGGGGCGGTGCCTCCGTTCGAAGAAGATGCGTCGCCTGTTGGTAGTCGCCGAAGGATTTGTGCGAAACTATCCATCATCTCATTCCTCTTTTGCATGAGGGATTCCTCAATCAACAATTTGAAAGGATATCTTTCCCTATAAACTTTCTTTTCTCTTTCCATGGAAGGTCGCTTGGGTGTGCGAGAGCTTCTGTCCTCAAGAGAAACAAGTTCGAGACCCAACTCTTTGTACTCTGACCTCGTTGGGGACATGCATTAAGACGAGAAGGAGAAGACCACTCTGATACCAATGATCTGGAATTTATGAGTAGAATGAAATGAATAGAGATTATTAACAAGTTCTTAACACAAAATAACAGAGATACAGTAAAACCGGTTTTCTATTCAATAACGAAATAAGCTGAAACTGTAAAATGCAGTGGAAACAAGCTTGCTGCAATGGTCGCGGCTTATCTCTAAGAAGAGATGGGACGACAGCATGCATTCACAAGAAGAAGGTTAAAATGAGGCTCTGAAGGCATTTTTACAATAAAAAATAATGCCAAAAATCCTAGACATCCAAAAACCGAACCCTAGGAGATGAAGCACCAAAACTCATGTGGGCCCCGTTTGGGTAAGTTAGTACATCAACTGCCCGAGGTCGTAACTTTTGCATACTATCTCTGTTTTAGGAATGTGATAGCCCGTTGGAAAGGTATCATTGAGGAGATTCATTTTTTGGGATCAATCATGCATTTGTCTATCACCAAGGAGATTGATACCGAAAAACCTTCATTTAGGTCCTCAAAATGGCCCCAAAAGTTAAAACTGCTAAAAATAGTAAATTGCCAAAAATGTCAGAACACTGTTTTGAGCCAATTGGAAAATGTTGGTGGCCACTGATATCCATATGGATCAATCCTCTCTCCTTAGTAAGAAATCATCTCCATTTCATTGAGGTCCCCCATTAGATGAGGAAATTTCTGCTGAATTTGGCCCCGGGTGAGCCACTTGCCTTGGTGCAGGAGCTGCCCTGCTTTGGCAAATCAATAAAGCTGGATCTTTTGTTGTTGAGTGCCCTTGATCTGTCTGTCCACAATATAATCATTAGATGTCTGTTGTATGCAGTTAGGGTTTAGCTCTGTTGGTTTTAGTTGTTCTGCTACTTCTGAGGTGACCAATAATGGTGGGAAATAAGGGCGAAGGAGATCCACGTTGAACAGTGGGTCCAGGCCAAGGAAAGGAGGAATTTTGAGCTCAAAAGAGTTATCCCTGACAGCCTTGGTGATAGTGTACGGTCCATAACAGAGTGGGAAAATCTTTCGATGGGGTCCTGTAAGGCGTTCTTTCTACAAATGCAACCAAACTTTGTCACCCACCTGAAACTTATGCGGCACCCGATGTTGATCATGGTGTTGTTTGTACTCATCATTGGACTTCTTTAGGATATCCTGAACCTGTTGGCAGATGTGATGGATCCGCTCAATGAACCGGGTGGCTTTGTCAGCTTCAGTTATAGCATTTGTCAAACCAAAGGGCATGACCAACCATTCAAAAATTCCTTCCTTTGACTTGAAGGCAGTCTTCCATACATCTGTCTATTCTATCGGGACCTGGTGGTAGCCAGAATTCAAATCAATCTTACTGAAGTATTTGGGCCCCATGAATTGATCAAGGAGGCCATCGATTCGGGGAATTAGGTACCAGTTTCTGACAGTGATTTTATTCAAATCTTGGTAATGAATACAGAGTCACCAGGTTCCATCTTTCTTCTGTACTAGCACGACTGGGCTCCCACAAGGTAATGAGCTGGGGTGGATGTGCCCCTTGTGGAGAAGTTCTTGGATATGTCACTTGATCTCCTCATTCTATAACAAAGAGCAATGATAGATTAGCCCATCGGGGAGCAGTGCGTTGTGGGTCATATCAATGGGGTGTTTGACCTGGCAGTGAAAAGGTACCCCTGTAGGTGAGGAGAAGATATCCGAGTATTCTTCCACGACCTTAGCTACTTGCTTTTGTTGTGTGGAGAGGTCGGTCGTAGAGACCCTGGATGTGGTCATGATATTTCTCTTATTCTGAGAGAGAATCACGAAGAATAAAAACTTCCCCGATGAGAGATGACCTTCCTTCATTTCTTAGCAGAGAACAAGGAAATATCACTATGTGGGACTGCCTCAGGCTTCCTATACAATTTCCTTCTCAAAGTAATAATAACACTACGAGGCCTAGAATCATATACAGCATGACATTTCCATAAATAAGGTTGGCCCAAAAGAACATCACAAACTTTGAGAGGAGAAACATCACACAATACCTCGTTGTTGAAGGGCTTGATTCCCTACGACAGTCGGCACTGTTGGTTGACGCGAAGATCGCTTCCTTGGCAGAGCCATCCAATGTTGTAGGGTTGTGGGTACGGTGTTGTTGGCAGGGCCAGCCGCTTGACGACCTCTGCTGAGATGAGGTTCTTCTCTCTATCGCTGTCAACGATGAAGTGCAGCGGGGTTCCTTTTACCCACATCTGTGAATGGAAGAGGCACTCTCCTTCTTCTAGCTAGTCTGATTCACCAGGCTGGAGCTTCGTGGTAGAAATGGTGGCACTGGGTTCCACATCAATGATCCATCCTCCCCTTTCTAATTCTGTCTCGGAGTCAAAATATGCATCTTATTCAGAGGCTTTCAGTTTGGCCACCAACGATTTCTTTGAGAAGCATTCAGCAATGTTATGCCAAGGGCTCTTATGGAAGTCGCACCACTTCCCAGTATCTTTCTTTGTCTTTTCGATGTCCTTCTTTGCTTGTGCCTTGTACTGGTTGTCCTGATACTATCAATATTTTCTCTATCCTTTTTTCAGTGGGTTGGGGCCACACTTTCCTATCTTTTTATGTGAGGGATTCCCACTCCCAAATTGCTGCATCTTTTGTTTGAGATTCTGCTCGATTTTGAGGGCATATCGGTAGGACCCGCCCAAGGATGAGATGTCCAAAAATTCCATTTCAGTCTAGATGTATCTATGCAAAGCACCACGATACTTGAGCACCAAATGTCACTCTAAATCTTTGATACCCAACTTGGTGCGCAAGGTATGGAAGATATTTGTGAAATCTGGCACTACTTGGTCTCTTTCTTGCCGCAATGTGGTCCATTTTCTATACAGATAGTCATAACTTCCGACAGGGTAGTATTTTTCCTTAATAGCATCCATGAAGGATTCCCAGGTGGTTATGACTGAAAATAATGAGGTTTCCTCTATTTCCTTTTGCTCACAGAAAGTTTCCCACCAATCTTTGACATGGGGAACGACTTTGAGGAGCACAAAAGTAATATTTTCTCTATTTGAACATTTATGAACAAAAAAATACCCTTCTAGTAGATTCAACCAATTTTCTATAGCATCTGCATCTATCTGACCTTCAAATATAGGAATATCAAAGTTTATTTGTACCTTGAAGGGGGTGGCGCCTCCATTCGAAGAAGATGTGTCGCTTGTTGGTAGTCACCAAAGGATTTGCACGAAACTATCCATCATCTCGTTCCTCTGTTGCATGAGGGATTCCTCAATAAACAGTTTGAAAGGATCTCATGTCCCATCATATTTATTTTCTCCTTCCATGGGAGGTCACTTGGGTGTGTGAGAGCTTCTGTCCTCAAGAGAAACAAGCTCGAGACCCAACTCTTTGTACTCCGACCCCATTGCGTACATGAAATAAGATGACAAGGAGAAGACTGCTCTGATACCACTGATCTAGATTTTCTGAGCAGAATGAAAAGAATACAGATTATTAACAGGTGCTTAACATAAAATAACAGAGATACAATAAAACTGGTTTTCTATTCAATAACGAAATAAGCTGAAACTATAAAATGCAGCAGAAACAAGCTTGTTGGAATGGTGGCGGCTTATCTCTGAGAAGAGATGTGACAACAACGTGCATTCACAAGAAGAAGGTTAAAATGAGGCTCTAAAGGCATTTTTACAATAATAAATAATTCCAAAAACCCTAGACATCCAAAAACCTAACCCTAGGAGATGAAGCGCCAAAAGTCATGTGGGCCCCGTTTGGGTAAGTTAGTACATCAACTTCTCGGGCTCATAACTTTTGCATACGATATGCATTTTAGGCGTGTGATAGCCCGTTAGAAAGGTATCATCGGGGAAATTAATTTTTGGGGCTCAATCATGCCTTTGTTTATTCTTGAGGAGATTGATACCAAAAAACCTTCATTTAGGCCCTCAAAATGGCCCCAGAAGTTAAAACTGCTAAAAATAGTAAATTGCCAAAAATGTCAAAAAACTATTTTGAGCCAGTTGGAAAAGGTGGGTGGCCACCGATATACATATGGATCAATCCTCCCTTCTTAGGCAGTAGTGGTCTCCATTGCGTTGAGGTCCCCCATTAGATGAGGAAATTTCTACTGAATTTGGCCCCGGGTGAACCACTTGCCTTGGTGCAGGAGCTGCCCTGCTTTGACGACTCGATAAAGCTAGATCCTTTGTTGTCGAGTGCCATTGATCTATCTGTCTACAATATAATCATTAGATTCTTGTTTTATGCATTCAGGGTTGAGCTCTGTTGGTGTCAGTTTTTCTGCTACTTCTGAGGTGTCCAATAATGGTGGGAAATAAGGGCGAAGGAGATCCACGTTGAAAACTGGGTGCAGGCCAAGGAAAGGAGGAATGTTGAGCTCAAAAGCATTATCCCCCATGGCCTTGGTGATAGTGTACAGTCCATAATGGAGTGGGTGAAGTTTCTAATGGGGTCCTATAAGGCGCTCTTTCTGCAAGTGAAACCAAACTTTGTCACCCACTTGAAACTTATGCGGCACCCGATGTTGATCATGGCGATGTTTGTACTTTTCATTGGACTTCTGTAGGATATTCTGAACCTGTTGGTGGATGTGATGGATCCACTCAATGAACTGGGTGGCTTTGTTAGCTTCAGTTGTTTCATTTTTGAAACCAAAGGGCATGCTCAACCGTACAAAAACTCCTTCCTTTGACTTGAAGGCAGTGTTCCATGCATCTGTCTGTTCTATTGAGACTTGGTGGTAGCCAGACTTCAGATCAATCTTACTGAAGTATTTGGCCCCTGTGAGTTGATCAAGGAGGTCATCGATTCGGGGAATCGGGTACTGTTTTCTGACAGTGATTTTATTTAGAGCCCGGTAATCCATACAAAGTCCCTAGGTTCCATCATTCTTCTATACCAACACGATTGGGCTCCCGCAAGGTGATGAGCTAGGGTGGATGTGCCCCTTATGGAGCAGTTCTTGGATCTGTTTCTTGATCTACTCATTCTCTAACAAAGAGCGATGATAGACTGACCCATTGGGAAGCAGTGCATCGAGGGTCAGATCGATGGGGTGCTTGACCTAGCAGTGTAGAGGTACACCTATAGGTGAGGAGAGGATATCTAAGTATTCTTCCATGACCTTATCTACTTGCTTCTGCTATGTGGAGAGGTCGACCGCAGAGACCTTGGATATGGCTACGATCTTTCTCTTATTCTGAGAGTGAATCATGAAGAAGACAAACTTCCCCATCTGAGAGATGACCTTCCTGCATTGCTTAGCAGAGATCAAGGAAATAACACTAGGTGGGACTGCCTCGGGTATCCTGTTCAATTTCCTGTTCAAAGTAATAATAACACTACGAGGCCTAGACTCATATACATCATGAAATTTCCATAAATAAGGTTGGCCCAAAAGAACATCAAAAACTTGGAGAGGAGAAACATCACACAATACCTCATCTTTGAAGGGCTTGATTTCGTACGACAGTCGGCACTGTTGCCTGACACGGAGATCACTTCCTTGGTAGATCCATCCAATGGTGTAGGGTTGTGGGTGCGACATTGTTGGCAGGGTCAGCCGCTTGATGACCTCTTCTAAGATGAGGTTCTTCTGGCTACCATTGTCAACGATGAAGTGCAGTGGGGTGCCTTTTACCCACATCTGTGAATGGAAGAGGCACTCTCCTTCTTTTGGCTTGTCTGGGTCACCAGGCTAGAGCTTGTTTGTAGCAACGGTGGAATTGGGTTCTTTATCAATGATCTGTCTTCCCCTTTCTGGTTCTATCTTAGAATCAAAATCTGCATCTAATTCAGAGGCTTTCACTTCGCCACCAGTGACTGCTTTGAGTGGCAGTTAGCAGTGTTATGCCAAGGGCTCTTATGGAAGTCACACCACTTCTCGATATCTTTCTTTGTCTTTTCGGTGTCCTTATTTGCTTGTGTATTGTACTAGTTTTCTTGATACTATCCATATTTTATCTGTACTTTGTTTGGTGGGTTGGGACCACCCTTTCCTGGCTTTTGTTGTGCGGGGTTCCCATGCCCAAACTGCCACGTCTTTTATTTGAGCTTCTGCTCAATTTTGACGACATATTGCTAGGCCGCGACCAAGGATGAGATGTCCAGAAATTCCATTTCGTTCTTGATGTATCTATGTAGAGAACTATGATACTTGAGCACCATATGTCACTCTGAATATTTGATACCCAACTTGGTGCGCAAGGTATTGGAGATATTTGTGAAATCTGGCACTACTTGGTCTCTTTCTTGCCGCAGTGTGGTCGATTTCGTATACAGGTCATCATAACTTCCGACAAGGTAGTATTGTTACTTAATATCATCCCTGAAGGATTCCCAGGTGGTCATGACTGAAAATAATGAGGTTTCCTCTATTTCCTTTTGCTCACAGAAAGTTTCCCTCCAATATTTGACATGGGGAACGACTTTGAGGAGCGCAAAAGTAATCTTTTCTCTATTCAAAAATTTATGAACAGAAAAATACCCTTCTAGTAGATTCAACCACGTGTCTACATCATATGTGTCTATCTAACCTTCAAATATAGGAATATCAAAGTTTATTTGTACCTTGAAGGGGGCGGTGCCTCCATTCGAAGAAGATGCGTTGTGCATTGGTAGTCGTCGAAGGATTTGCGTGAAACTATCCATCATCTGGTTCCTTTGTTGCATGAGGGATTCCTCAATCAACAGTTTGAAAGGATCTCCTGTCCCATCATATTTATTTTCTCCTGCCATGGGAGGTCACTTGGGCGTGTGAGATCTTCTGTCCTCAAGAGAAACAAGCTCGAGACCCAACTCTTTGTACTCCAACCTCGTTGGGGACATGCATTAAGACGACACGGAGCATACCTCTCTGATACCACTGATATGGATTTTATGAGCAGAATGAAATGAATACAGATTATTAACAGGTACTTAACACAAAACAACAAAGATACAGTAAAACTATTTTTCTATTCAATAACAAAATAAGTTGAAACTGTAAAATGCAGCAGAAATAAGATTTTTGGAATGGTGGCGGCTTATCTCTGAGAAGAGATGTGACGACAATGCGCATTCCCAAGAATAAGGTTACAATGAGGCTCTGAAGGCCTTTTTACAATAATCAAGAATGCCAAAAACCCTAGACATCCAAAAAACTAACCCTAGGAGACAAAGCACCAAAACTCATGTGGGGCCCGTTTGGGTAAGTTAGTACATCAACTTCCCTGGGTCGTAACTTTTGCATACAATATTCATTTTAGGCGTGTGATAGCCCGTTGGAAAGGTATGGAGGCTCAATCATGCATTTGATTATCATTGAGAATCTCAATATCGAAAAACCTTCATTTAGGCCCTCAAAATGGCCCCAAAAGTTAAAACTACTAAAAATAGTAAATTGCCAAAAATGTTAGAAAATTGTTTTGAGCCAGTTGGAAAAGATGGGTGGCCACTGATATCCATCTGGATCAATCCTCCATCCTTAGGAATCAATGGTCACCATTGCATTGAGGTCCCCCATTAGATGAGGAAATTTCTGATGAATTTGGCCCCCGGTGAGCCACTTGCCTTGGTGCAGGAGCTGCCCTGCTTTGACGACTTGATAAAGATGGATCCTTTGTTGTCGAGTTCCCTTGATCTGTCTGTCCACAATTTGATCATTGGATGCCTTTTTCATGTAGTCAGGGTTGAGATCTATTGGTTTCAGTTGTTCTGCTACTTCTGAGGTGTCCAATAGTGGTGGGAAATTAGGGTGAAGGAAATCCACGTTAAACACTGGGTGGAGGCCAAGGAAAGGAGGAATGTTGAGCTCAAAATCATTATCCCCCATGACCTTGGTGATAGTATACAGTCCATAGCGAAGTGGGTGAAGCTTCCAATGGGGTCCTGTAAGGAATTCTTTTTGCAAGTGCAACCAAAATTTGTCACCCACCTAAAACTTATGCGGCACACGATGTTAATCATGGCGTTGTTTGTACTTGTCATTGGACTTCTGTAGGATATCCTGAACCTGTTGGCAGATGTGTTGGTTCCACTCAATGAACCAGGTGGCTTTGTTAAATTCATTTGGAGAATTTATTAAACCAAAGGGCATGAACAACCATTCAAAAATTCCTTCCTTTGACTTGAAGGAAATATTCCATACATCTGTTTGTTCTATCGGGACCTAGTGGTAGCCAGACTTCAGATCAATCTTACTGAAGTATTTGGCCCCCGTGAGTTGATCAAGGATTTCATCGATTCAGGGAATCGGGTACCGGTTTCTGATAGTGATTTTTTTCAGAGCCCGGTAAACAATACAGAGTCACCAGGTTACATATTTCTTCTGTACCAACACAATTGGGCTCCCGCAAGGTGATGAGCTGGGGCGGATGTGCCCCTTGTGGAGTAGTTCTTGGATCTATCAATTGATCTCCTCATTCTCTAACAAAGAGCGATGATAGACTGGCCCATTGGGCAGTGGTGGGCTGAGGGTCATATCAATGGTGTTATTTACCTCGCATTGCAAAGTTACCCATGTAGGTGACCAGAAGATATCCGAGAAGAAGGAAATAACACTAGGTGGGACTGCCTCGTGTATCCTATACAATTTCCTGTTCAAAGTAATAATAACACTACGAGGCCTAGACTCATATACAACATGTCATTTCCATAAATAAGGTTGGCCCAAAATAACATCACAAACTTTGAGAGGAGAAACATCACACTACCTCGTCTTTGAAGGGCTTGATTCTGTACGACAGTCGGCACTGTTGGCTGAGGCAAAGATCGCTTCCTTGGCGAAGCCATCCAATGGTCTAGGGTTGTGGGTGCGGCTTTGTTGGCAGGGCTAGCTTCTTGATGACCTATACTGAGATGATTTTCTTCTTGCTATCGTTGTCAATGATGAATTTCAGTAGGATGCCTTTTACCCACATCTGTGAATGGAATAGGTGCTCTCCTTCTTCTAGCTCGTCTGGTTCACTAGGTTGGAGCTTGGTGGTAGTAACTGTGGCACTTGGTTCCACATCAATGATCCATATTCCCCTTTCTGGTTCTGTCTTGGAGTGAGAATATGCATTTGATTCATAGGCTTTAACTTCGGCCACCAGTGACTGCTTTCAGCGACAGTCAACATTGGTATGCCAAGGGATCTTATGGAAGTCGCACCACTTCTCGGTATCTTTATTTGTCTTTCTGATGCCCTTCTTTGATTGTGGATTGTACTGGTTTTCCTGATACTTTCCATATTTTATATATCCTTTGTTTGGTGGGTTGGGGCCACCCTTTCCTGGATTTTGTTGTGACGGGTTCCCAGGCCCAAATAGTCGAGTCTTTTGTTTGAGCTTCTGCTCAATTTTGATGGCATATAGGTAGGTCGCGTCCAAGGTTGAGATGTCTAGAAATTCCATTTCAGTATGGATGTATCTATGCAGAGCACCGCGATACTTGAGCACCAGATGTCACTCCGAATTTTTGACACCCAACTTGGTGCGCAAGGTATGGAAGATATTTGTGAAATCTGGCACTGCTTGGTCTCTTTCTTGCTACAGTGTGCTCCATTTCGTATACATGTCGTCATAACTTTCGGCAGGGTAGTATTATTCCTTAATAGAATCTCTGAAGGATTCCCAGGTCACCATGACTAAAAATAATGAGGTTTCCTCTATTTTATTTGCTCACAGAAATTTTCCCACCAATTGTTGACATGGGAAACGACTTTGAGGAGCGCAAAAGTAATTTCTTCTCTATTCAAAAATTCATGAACAGAAAAATAATCTTCTAGTAGATTCAACCACTTGTCTACAACATCTGCATCTATCTGAACTTCAAATATAGGAATATCAAAGTTTATTTGTACCTTGAAGGGGGCGGTGTATCCGTTCGAAGAAGATGCGTCGCCTGTTGGTAGTCACCGAAGGATTTGCGCGAAACTATCCATCATCTCGTTCCTCTGTTGCGTGAGGGCTTCCTCAATCAATAGTTTGAAAGGATATCCTATCCTATCATATTTATTTTCTCCTACCATGGGAGGTCGCTTGGGAATGCGAGAGCTTCTGTCCTCAAGAGAAACAAGCTCAAGACCCAACTGTTTGTACTCCGACCTCATTGGGGACATGCATTAAGACGAAAAGGAGAAAACTGCTATGATACCACTGATCCGGATTTTAAGAGAAGAATGAAATTAATACAGATTATTAACAGGTGCTTAACAGAAAATAACAGAGATACAGTAAAACTGGTTTTCTATTCAATAACGAAATAAGCTGAAACTGTAAAATGCAGCAGAAACAAGCTTGTTGGAATGGTGGTGGCTTACCTCTGAGAAGAGATGGGATGGCAGTGCGCATTCACAAGAAGAAGGTTACAATGAGGCTCTGAAGGCATTTTTACAATAATAAAGAATGTCAAAAACCCTATACATCCAAAAACCTAACCCTAGGAGATGAAGCGCCAAAAGTCATGTGGGCCCTATTTGGGTAAGTTAGTACATCAACTTCCTGGGGTCGTAACTTTTGCATACGATCTCCGTTTTAGGCGTGCGATAACCCGTTGGAAAGGTATCATCGAGGAGATTCATTTTGGGGGCTATATAATGCCTTCATTTATCATTGAGAATATTGATACCATAAAATCTTCATTTAGGCCCTCAAAATGGCCCCGGAGGTTAAAACTGCTAAAAATAGTAAATTGCCAAAAATGTCAGAAAACTATTTTGAGCTAGTTGGAAAAGGTGGCTGGCCATCGATATCCATTTGGATCAATCCTCTGTCCTTAGGAATCAATGGTCTCCATTTCATTGAGGTCCCCCATTAGATGAGGAAATTTCTGCTGAATTTGGCCTTGGGTGAGCCACTTGCCTTGGTGCAGGAGCTACCCTACTTTGACAACTCGATAAAGCTGGATCCTTTGTTGTCGAGTGTCCTTGATCTATATATCCACAATCTGATCTTTGGATTCCTGTTGTATGTAGTCTAGGTTGAGCTCTGTTGGTTTCAGTTGTTCTTCTACTTCTGAGGTGTTCAATAATGGTGGGAAATAAGGGTGAAGGAGATCCACGTTGAACACTAAGTGCAGGCCAAGGAAAGGAGGAATGTTGAGCTCAAAAGATTCATCCCCCATGGCCTTGGTGATAGTGTATAGTCCATAATGGAGTGGGTGAAGCTTCCGATGGGGTCCTGTAAGGCGTTCTTTCTGCAAGTGCAACCAAACTTTGTCGGCCACCTGAAACTTATGTGGCATCCGATGTTGATCATGGCGTTGTTTGTACTTGTCATTGGACTTTTGTAGGATATCCTGAACCTGTTAGCAGATGTGCTGGATCCACTCAATGAACTGGGTGATTTTTTCAGCTTCAGTTGTAGCGTTTGTCAAACCAAAGGGCATGACCAAACATTCAAAAATTCCTTCCTTTGACTTGAAGGTAGTTTTCCATACATTTGTCTGTTCTATCGGGACCTAGTGGTAGCCAGACTTCAGATCAATCTTACTGAAGTATTTGGCCCCTGTGAGTTTATCAAGGAGGTCATCGATTCGGGGAATCAGATACCGTTTTCTGACAGTGATTTTATTCAGAGCTTGGTAATCAATACAGAGTCGCTAGGTTACATCTTTCTTCTGTACCAGCACAATTGTTCTCCCGCAAGGTGATGAGTTGGGGTGGATGCGCCCCTTGTGGAGTAGTTATTGGATATGTCGCTTGATCTCCTCATTCTCTAAAAAAGAGCAATGACAAACTGGCCCATTGGGCAGTGGTGCGTCGTGGGTCATATTGATGGGGTGCGTGACCAGGTAGTGCAGAGGTACCCCTGTAGGTGAGGAGAAGATATCCGAGTATTCTTCCATGACCTTATCTACTTTCTTCTGCTGTGTGGAGAGGTCGGCCACAGAGACCCTGGATGTGGCTGGGATCTTTTTCTTATTCTGAGAGCAAATCAATAAGAAAAAAAACTTCCCCGTCTGAGAGATGACCTTCCTACATTGCTTAGCAGAGATCAAGGAAATAGCACTAGGTGGGACTGCCTCTAGTATACTGTACAATTTCCTATTCAAAGTAATAATAACACTACGAGGCCTAGACTCATATACAACATAACGTTTCCATAAATAAGTTTGGCCCAAAATAACATCAAAAACTTCAAGAGGAGAAACATCACACAATACCTCATCTTTGAAGGGCTTGATTCCGTACGATAGTCGGCACTGTTGGCTGACGAGGAGATCAGTTCCTTGGCGGAGCCATCCAATGGTGTAGGGTTGTGGGTATGGCATTGTTGGCAGGGCCAGCTACTTGACAACCTCTACTGAGATGAGGTTCTTCTAGCTACCGCTGTCAATGAGGAAGTGAAATGGGGTGCCTTTTACCCACATATGTGAATGGAAGAGGCGCTCTCCTTCTTCTGGCTTGTCTGGTTCACTAGGATGGAGCTTGGTGGTAGAAATGGTGGCACTGGGTTCCATGTCAATGATCTATATTCCCCTTTATTTTTCTATCTCTGAGTCAGAATCTACATCTGATTCAGAGGCTTTCACTTCAACCACCAGCGACTTCTTTGAGCGACAATTAGTAGTGTTATGCCAAGGGCTCTTATGGAAGTCACACCACTTCCCGGTATCTTTCTTTGTCTTTCTAGTGTCCTTATTTGCTTGTGGCTTGTACTGGTTTTCCTGATACTGCCCATCTTTGCTCTGTCATTTGTTTGGTGGGTTAGGGCCACCCTTTCCTGGCTTTTGTTGTGAGGGTTCCCAGGCCCAAATTGCCGAATCTTTTGTTTGAGCTTCTGCTTGATTTTGACGGCATATCGGTAGGTCGTGCCCAAGGATGATATATACAGAAATTTCATTTAGGTCTATATGTATCTATGAAGAGCACCATGATACTTGAGCACCAGATGTCTCTAATAATATTTGATACCCAACTTGGTGCGCAAGGTATGGGAGATATTTGTGAAATCTGGCACTGCTTGGTCTCTTTATTTCCGCAGTGTGGTCCATTTGGTATATAGGTTGTCATAACTTCTGATAGGGTAGTATTGTTCCCTAATAACATCCTTGAAGGATTCCCAGGTGGTCATGACTAAAAATAATGAGGTTTCCTCTGTTTCCTTTTGCTCACAGAAAGTTTCCCACCAATCTTTGACATGGCGAACGGCTTTGAGAAGCGCAAAAGTAATCTTTTCTCTATTAAAAAATTTATGAACAAAAAAATCCCCTTCTAGTAGATTCAACCACGTGTCTATAGAATCTGTGTCTATCTGACCTTAAAATATAGGAATATCAAAGTTTATTTGTACCTTGAAGGGGGTGGCGCCTCCGTTCGAAGAAGATGTGTTGCATGTTGATAGTCGTCGAAGGATTTGCGAGAAACTATCCATCATTTCATTTCTCTGTTGCGTGAGGGCTTCCTTAATAAATAGTTTGAAAGGATGTCTTGTCCCATCATCTTTATTTTTTCCTGCCATTAGAGGTCGCTTGGGCGTGCGAGAGATTATGTTCTCAAGAGAAACAAGCTCGAGACCCAACTCTTTGTACTCTGACCTCGTTGGGGACATGCATTAAGACGAAAAGGAGAAGACCGCTCTGATACCACTGATCCAGATTTTATGAGAAGAATGAAGTGAATACAGATTATTAACAGGTTCTTAACACAAAATAACAGAGATACAGTAAAACTAGTTTTCTATTCAATAACGAAATAAGCTGAAACTGTAAAATGTTGTGGAAACAAGCTTGCTAGAATGGTGGCGGCTTATCTCTGAGAAGAGATGTGACGACAGTGCACATTCGTAAGAAGAAGGTTACAATGAGGCTTTGAAGGAATTTTTACAATAAGAAAGAATTCCCAAAACCCTAGACATCCAAAAAACTATCCCTAGGAGATGAAGCACCAAAAGTCATGTGGGCCCCGTTTGGGTAAGTTAGTACATCAACTTCTTGCGGTCATAACTTTTGCATACGATCTTCGTTTTAGGTGTGTGACAGACCGTTGGAAAGGTATCATCGAGGAGATTCATTTTGGGGGTTCAATAATAATTTAGGAATTAATTTAGGAGCTCTATACCTAAAAACCTTCATTTAGGCCCTCAAAATAGCCCTGAAAGTTAAAACTGCTAAAACTAGTAAATTGCCAAAAATGTCAGAAAACTGTTTTGAGCTAGTTGGAAAAGGTTGTTGGCCACCGATATATATCTGGGTCAATCCTCCCTCCTTAGGAATCAATTTTATCCATTGCATTGAGGTTCCCCATTAGATGAGGAAATTTCTACTGAATTTGGCCCCAGGTGAGCCACCTGTCTTGGAGCAGGAGTTGCCCTGCTTTGATGACTCGATAAAGCTAGATCCTTTGTTGTCAAGTGCCCTTGATATATATATCCACAATCAAATCATTGGATGCTTGTTGTATGCAGTCGGGGTTGAGCTATGTTCATGTTAGTTGTTCTGTTACTTCTGAGGTGTCCAATAATGGTGGGAAATAAGGTCGAAGGAGATCCACGTTGAACACTGGGTATAGGCCAAGGAAAGGAGGAATGTTGAGCTCAAAAGCATTATTCCCCATGGCTTGGTGATAGTGTACAATCCATAACTGAGTGGGTGAAGCTTTTGATGGGGTCCTGTAAGGCGTTCTTTCTGCAAGTGAAACCAAACTTTGTCGCCCACCTGAAACTTATGCGACACCCGATGTTCATCATGGCGCTATTTATACTTGTCATTAGACTTCTGTAGGATATCCTAAACCTGTTGGCGTATGTGTTGGATCTGCTCAATGAACCAGGTGGCTTTTTCAGCTTCAATTGGAGCATTTGTCAAACCAAAGGGCATGACCAGCCATTCAAAAAGTTCTTCCTTTGACTTGAAGGCAGTCTTCCATACATCTGTCTGTTCTATCGGGACCTAGTGGTAGCTAGACTTCAGATCAATCTTACTGAAGTATTTGTCCCTCGTGATTTGATCAAGAAGGTTATCGATTCAGGGAATCAGGTACCAGTTTCGGACAGTGATTTTATTCAGAGCCCGGTAATAAATATAGAGTTTCCAGGTTCCATCTTTCTTCTGTACCAGCACGATTGGCCTCCCGCAAGGTGATGAGCTAGGGAAGATGTGACCTTTGTGGATCATCTCTTGGATCTATCGCCTGAGATCCTCATTCTCTAACAAAGAGCGATGTAGACTGGCCCATTGGGCAGCAGTGTGCCGAGGGTCAGATCAATGGGGTGCTTGACCTAGAAGTGTAGAGGTACCCCTGTAGGTGAGTAGAAGATATCCGAGTATTCATCCACCACCTTATCTACTTGCTTCTACTGTGTGGAGAGGTCAGCCACAGAGACCCTAGATGTGGTTGCAATCTTTCGCTTATTCTGAGAGTGAATCTTGAAGAAGAAAAACTTCCCCGTCTGAGAGAAGACCTTCCTGCATTGCTTAGCAGATATCAAGGAAATAGCACTAGGTGGGACTGCCTCGGGTATCTTGTACAATTTCCTATTCAAAGTAATAATAACACTACGAGACATAGACTCATATACAACATGACATTTCCATAAATAAGTTTGGACCAAAAGAACATCACAAACTTCGAGAGGAGCAACATCACACAACACCTTGTCTTTGAAGGGATTAATTATGTATGGCAGTCGACACTGTTGGCTAACGTGGAGATCGCTTCCTTGGCAGATCCATCCAATAGTGTAGGGTTGTGGGTATAGATTTGTTGGTTGGGCCAGCGACTTGATGACCTTTGATGAGATGACGTTCTTCTAGCTACCACTGTCAACGATGAAGTGCAGTGGGTTGCCTTTTACCCACATCTGTGAATGGAAGAGGTGCTCTCCTTCTTCTGGCTTGTCTAGTTCACCAGGCTGGAGCTTGGTGGTAGCAACCATGGCATTGGGTTCCATGTCAATGATCTGTCTTCCCCTTTCTGGTTCTGTCTTGAAGTCAGAATCTGCATATGATTCAGAGGCTTTCACTTCATCCACTAGCGACTGCTTTGAGTGGCAGTCAGCAGTGTTATACCAAGGGCTCTTATGGAAGTCGCACCACTTCCTGGTATCTTTCTTTGTCTTTCTGGTGTCCTTCTTTGCTTGTGGCTTGTAATGGTTGTCCTGATACTATCCATATTTGTTTTGTTCTTTGTTTGGTGGGTTAGGGCCACCCTTTCTTGGCTTTTGTTGTGAGGGATTCTCAGGCCCAAATTGCCACGTCTTTTGTTCAAGATTCTGCTCGATTTTGACGGCATATCGGTACACCGTGCCCAATGATGAGATGTCCAAAAATTCCATTTTGTTCTAGATGTATCTCTGCAGAGACCTGTGATACTTGAGCATTGGATGTCACTCTGAATCTTTGATACCCAACTTGGTGCGCAAGGTATGGAAGATATTTGTGAAATCTGGCACTGCTTGGTCTCTTTCTTGCCGCAGTTTTGTCCATTTGGTATATAGGTCGTCATGACTTCCAAAAGGGTAGTATTGTTTCTTACTAGCATCCCTGAAGGACTCCCAGGTGGCTCACAGAAATTTTCCCACCAATCTTTGACATGGGGAACGACTTTGAGGAGCACAAAAGTAATATTTTCTCTATTCAAAAATTTATGAATAGAAAAATACCCTTCTAGTAGATTCAACCACTTATCTATAGCATCTGTGTCTATATGGCCTTCAAATATAGGAATATCAAAGTTTATTTCTACCTTGAAGGGGGTGGCACCTCCGTTCTAATAAGATGTGTCGCCTGTTTATAGTCGTCGAAGGATTTGCCCAAAAATATCCATCATCTCGTTCCTCTTTTGCATGAGGGCTTCCTCAATC
This sequence comes from Picea engelmannii, assembly GCA_009831015.1. Classification (NCBI taxonomy): domain Eukaryota; kingdom Viridiplantae; phylum Streptophyta; class Pinopsida; order Pinales; family Pinaceae; genus Picea; species Picea engelmannii. The sequence goes on along the minus strand of ML778367.1, from coordinate 283,644 downwards.
AACAGTTCGAAAGGATCTCCTATCCAGTCATCTTTATTTTCTCCTGCCATGGGAGGTTTCTTGAGCGTGCGAGAGCTTTTGTCCTCAAGAGAAACAATCTCGAGACCCAACTCTTTGTACTCCGACCTCGTTGGGGACATGCATTAAGACGACAAGAAGCAGACCTCTCTGATACCACTGATCCAAATTTTATGAGAAGAAAGAAATGAATACAGATTATTAACATGTGCTTAACACAAAATAACAGATATACAGTAAAATGGTTTTCTATTCAATAACAAAATAAGCTGAAACTGTAAAATGCAGCGGAAACAAGCTTGCTGGAATGGTGGCGACTTATCTCTGAGAAGAGATGTGACGATAGCGTGAATTCACAAGAAGAAGGTTACAATGAGGCTCTGAAGGCCTTTTTACAATAATCAAGAATGTAAAAAACCCTATACATCCAAAAACCTAACCCTAGGAGATGAAGCGCCAAAATTCATGTGGGCCCCGTTGGGTAGGTTAGTACATCAACTTCCAGGGGTCATAACTTTTGCATACGATCTCCGTTTTAGGTGTGTGATAGCCCGTTCGAAAGGTATCATAGAGGATATTTATTTTGGGGGATCTATAATGCCTTTAAATATCACTAAGGAGCTCGATACCGAAAAACCTTCATTTAGGCCCTCAAAATGGCCCCGTAAGTTAAAACTGCTAAAAATAATAAATTGCCAAAAATGTTAGAAAATTGTTTTGAGCCAGTTGGAAAAGGTGGGTGGCCACCGATATCCATATGGATCAATCCTCCCTCCTTAGGAGGAAATGGTATCCATTGCGTTGAGTTCCCCCATTAGATGAGGAAATTTCTTTTGAATTTGGCCCCGGGTGAGCCACTTGCCTTGGTGCAGGAGCTGCCCTGCTTTGACTACTCGATAAAGTTGGATCCTTTATTGTCAAGTTCCCTTGATCTGTCTATCCACAATCTGATCATTGAATGCCTTTTGTATGCATTCAGGGTTGAGTTATGTTGGTGTCAGTTGTTCTGCTACTTCTGAGGTGTCTAATAATGGTGGGAAATAAGGGCGAAGGAGATCGACGTTGAACACTTGGTGCAGGCCAAGGAAAGGAGGAATGTTGAGCTCAAAATAATTATCCCCCACTACCTTGTTGATAGTGTACGGTCCATAACGAAGTGGTAAAATCTTTTGATGGGGTCCCATAAGGCGTTCTTTCTACAAGTGCAACCAAACTTTGTCGCCCGCATGAAAATTATGCAGCACCCGATGTTGATCATGGCGTTGTTTATACTTTTCATTGGACTTCTGTATAATATCCTGAACCTATTGGCGGATGTGTTGGATCTTCTCAATGAACCTGGTGGCTTTGTCAGCTTCAGTTGGATCATTCGTCAAACCAAAGGGCATGACCAACCATTCAAAAAGTCCTTCCTTTGACTTGAAGGCAGTCTTCCATATATCTGTCTATTCCATCGAGACCTGGTGGTAGCCAGACTTCAGATCAATATTACTGAAGTATTTTTCTCTCGTGAGTTGATCAAGGAGGTCATGGATTTGGGGAATCGGGTACCGTTTTCTAACAGTGATTTTATTCAGAGCCCGGTAATCAATACAGAGTCGACAGGTTCCATCTTTCTTCTGTACCATCATGATTGGGCTTGCACAAGGTGATGAGATGGGGTGGATGTGCCCCTTGTGGATCATTTCTTGGATCTTTTGCTTGATCTCCTCATTCTCTAACAAATAGCAACGATAGACTGGACCATTGGGAAGCAGTGCGTCGGGGGTCAGATCGATGGGGTGCTTGACCCGGAAGTGCGGAGGTACCTCTGTAGGTGAGGAGAAGATATCTGAGTATTCTTCCATGACCTTATCTACTTTCTTCTACTGTGTGGAGAGGTCGGCCGCAGAGACCCTGGATGTGGCTGCAATCTTTCACTTATTCTGAGAGCGAATCATGAAGAATACAAACTTCCCCGTCTGAGATATGACCTTCCTGCATTGCTTAGCAGAGATCAAGGAAATAGCACTAGGTGGGACTTCCTTAGGTATCCTGTACAATTTCCTGTTCAAAGTAATAATAACACTATGAGGCCTAGACTCATATACAACATGACATTTCCATAAATAAGGTTAGCCCAAAAGAACATCACAAACTTCGAGAGGAGAAACATCACACAATACCTCATCTTTGAAGGCCTTGATTTCGTATGACATTCGGTACTGTTGCATGACGCGGAGATCGCTTCCTTGGCGGAGCCATCCAATGGTGTAAGGTTGTGGGTGCGGTGTTGTTGGTAGGGCAAGCTACTTGATGACCTCTGCTGATATGAGGTTCTTCTAGATATTGTTGTCAATGATGAGGTGCAGTAGGGTTCCTTTTACCCACATCTATGAATGGAAGAGGCGTTCTTCTTCTTCTTGCTCGTCTGGTTCACTAGGCCGGAGCTTGGTGGTAGCAACGGTGGCACTGGGTTCCGTGTCAATGATTCGTCTTCCCCTTTCTAGTTCTGTCTTGGAGTCAAAATATGCATCTGATTTAGAGGATTTCACTTTGGCCACCATCAATTGCTTTGAGCGGTAGTCAACAGTGTTATGCTAAGGGCTCTTATGGAAGTTGCACCACTTCTCGGTATATTTCTTTATCTTTCTGGTGTCCTTCTTTGCTTGTGGCTTGTACTGGTTGTCCTGATACTGTCCATCTTTTCTCTGTCCTTTTGTTTGGTGGGTTGGGGCCACTCTTTCTTGGCTTTTTTTTTGAGGGGTTCCCAGGCCCAAATTGTTGCATCTTTTGTTTGAGCTTCTACTCGATTTTGATGACATATCGGTAGGCTGTGCCCAAGGATGAGATGTCCAGAAATTACATTTCGTTCTGGATGTATCTATGCAGAGCACTGCGATACTTGAGCACCAGATGTCATTTTGAATCTTTTATACCCAACTTGGTGCACAAGGTATGGAAGATATTTGTGAAATCTGGAACTGCTTGGTCTCTTTCTTGCCGTAGTGTGGTCCATTTGGTATATAGGTCATAATAACTTATGACAGGGTAGTATTGTTCCTTAATAGAATCCCTGAAGGATTCTCAGGTGGCGGTGACTGAAAATAATGAGTTTTCCTCTATTTCCTTTTTCTCACAGAAAGTTTCCCACCAATCTTTGACATGGGGAACGGTTTTGAGGAGTGTAAAATTAATATTTTCTCTATTCAAAAATTTATGAACAGAAAAATACCCTTCTAGTAGATTCAACCACTTGTCTACAACATCTGTGTCTATCTGACCTTCAAATATAGGAATATCAAAGTTTATTTGTACCTTGAAGGGGGTGGCGCCTCCGTTCGAAGAAGATTTGTCGCCTGTTGGTAGTCATCGAAGTATTTGCATGAAACTATCCATCATCTCGTTCCTCTGTTGCGTGAGGGATTCAATACCAACCTTGATCTATCCCTCAAATTTAAGTATCCCAACCTTGGTCTTGGCTCCATCAAATTTTAGTGTGAATTCCTTAGCCACCTCTGGGTGCCCCCTCTGCATTTTCTGGCATCATTTATTGTAGCCCACTCTTTGGAAGACCTCCCTGATCAAGATTTCCTCAAAAAACAACTGCATATCATAAGGATTTTTCCTCAAAATGTCCCCTCCTTTTTGAGCCCTCTTTTATTGATTATCCATTAATACTTGTTGGGAAAACTTTATCACAATACTGAATAATTACCCACATGTGAAAACATAGAAGCAGGGGAAATGATCACTAGAAAAAATGATAAAAGGACAAACATCAGGGGTGATTTTAAGAACCCCCCCTAAATTTATATGTATAATAAATGGGTGAATCCCCATGATACATAGGAAAAATTGAGGACTATTTTATCAATAATATAAAATGTATATATAATTTTTTGGCGAATATTTTAGTCAATTATATAATCTTGTAAAATATTGG
>ML778367.1:244434-267008 GCA_009831015.1 Picea engelmannii | reverse complement strand
ATTTTTCCCCTAAAATAAATTACGGGCTAATGATATAAGTTTAAAAAAATCACTTTAATACAAAAAATTCGCCCAATAAAAAATTGGAAGCCCCTAAATTTCGCCCATGGGCGAAATTTCGCCCCTAAAATCATCTATGACAAACATACTTCTCACAGTGACAATTATTCTAAGTAAGACTCAAATTGGCTAATTGTGGGGTTAAATTCATAATCAGATCAAAAAGGAGTGTGAACAACTGATGAACTTGTAAAAGACACTTTTTTAAAGGGTGTTGGAACAAAGAGTTTGCAGTGTTGCTTGACTGTGTTAGCACTAAGAGTCACCCTCAGACTGCTAGAGGATAAGCCCAATACCCATCAAATAGGTTTGCAATGGTAATTTTTGGTTTGAATAGGTGGATCAACAAGATGGAGAAAGAAAGGGAGAGGGAAGAAAATTGCATATCAGTAGGCTACACCAATGGGCAATGGAGTCATAAAAATTATACTCATCGAAGGAACTAAAGATGCTCAAAAGAAAAAAATATTATATGTTGATAGATGGAAGAATGAAGAAGGAAAACATAAGATAGAATGTTCACTAAACTGATATCCTCTCAGTTTAATAAATCAACAAATACTTGAATAAAAAAATGATTGATGGAAAAATTTACAACAGATCCTTTGCTTCTTAGGGATCCATAAATCATTGGCATCCTTTGATCCCCAAATATGAAATATATTTAGATAAGAATATATATAAAACACAATAATTACAATCTGAAAATCATATCTCTCATGAGTCTTCAATAGCAGTAATGATTACAATCATAAAATGCCCTCAGGCTTACAAATGAACACACATAGGGAAACCACTTGCTCCTACTCTCTCTAGCCTCTCTTGGCTCATGAATCCAACCCCTCTCCAAGATCTCCCTCCTCTCTTAAAAAGAAAATAACATCAAAATATCCTTAGGAAGTCGAATCCCATCTCTTTCATTGGATTCTAGGCCTTGGAGCTAGGTGGCAATAGTCAAAGAGACAAAAATCCAACACACTGCTAATTTTCAGGAAATTGTTGGAAGTCATTAATAAATTGTTTCCAAATCACTGCATGAGGTCTTTAATGGAGCTAAAACTTAGGTGCAGGTGTCCCTTGACATCTAATTGATCCATGAGAAGTCATTCTAACCCTCCTTGACAGGTGACAACCTCCCAACAAGGCGAATATCCAACAACTATGCAAAATAAAGAATTTGTAGCACATTTCGTAGCGCACTAGTGTTTTAATTGTTTCTCTCAAGTGCCAAATTGGGTTAGGCTGAAATTTTGTCAAAAAGTCAACAAGGATATCATCTTCCTCCACAAAACAGTTGAAATAAATTGACATCACCATTTTGGATTTATGATCAAATCTGTAAAATCAATTGCTACATGAAATTCCATAGTGCATTTCATAACGCATGTCTCAATTTATAGCCCATGCGTTAGTTCACAATGCCAAAGGAAAATCAAGTAGCCAAACCATTCCTAACCTCCAAACAAGAAAAAAAATCTCATGGAGTAACTGATGGCTATGAGGTTGATGCTGGTAATTTCATATTTGCACTTAGATCCCTGTAAGTTGTCCAACCTCCAACCCTCTTCCTTAACTAGTTCGCAGCACCAACTCAAATATAGTTTTAACACTCCCAGGAGGTTGTTAGTTGATGGTATGACATAATACCTGGAGATATGGTTAAATGTAGGCTCTAAAAACTATAAATCATCCTTTACATGATCAATCTTATGTGTTAACAAACTGCACAGATTTTGCAGTGCCAGGGAAAGGAATTTGGAAAAGTTGTATGGGATAAGCGATGTAGAGGCCAAGGATTAATATATAAGGTATCCAAAACCTAGGGATTCTTATGAATTCAAGTGATAAGATACAAAGAGCGAGGAGATATTTCTGGAGCTTATTGAAAGATCAGTGAGATAGTTCACAGCACCATCCATCAGTTCACAACGCCACAAAGAGAAACAACCATTAACCCCTTTCCATACCTTAAATCAAGGTGGAAAAGTTCATAGATTACCTAGAAGCCTGGAGATGAATGATAATACCTTCATATTTGCACAGTAACCCCTACAAGTGGTATAATTTCCAACTATCCCCTGCAACCATTTCATAGCGAAGTGCGTAGCGCTTGTCTATAACAACAATTCGTAGTGTCGATCTAGAGGATGTTTTGTACACTTGGAGAAAATGGTTAAAAACATTCATAATAATAATCCCTGGATATTGATTTAAAAATAATCTTTGAAAACAAGGAGATCTCCAATTGACATGACCCTTAAAAGAAATGATGGCTATAAATGCAATATGTACTTTGAAAGTGTTGTGAACGCTCCTAATGAGTTGCATCATACAGATCAAACTGGATTTGACATTTTAACGAGAAAAGTGACAAAAGGATTGGTCAGTGTACATCTTGGAGAAAGTGACATGTCAGGGTAATGATGGAAATTTTTTAAAAGATGTGACTCAATGACTCTTCAGACCAAAGACAAACTAATCATAACTTATTCATACCAGAAAATGAAAAATGGCTATGGGAAAGGGACATAAAACCTATAACCTAAAGTAAAACTATGACTCAAAATCAAAACTAAAGACTTTCTGACCCTTGAACATCTATGGGATAACAATGTTCATGGAATTGTTTTCTCTCTATGAATCCCATGGTATGAACAATAATCATAAAATGCCTTGCTGTAGTATTCACCTCCATTTTATGATCTAACACACTTCAACCTTTTTGCTTTCTCATTCTCAACCAAATATTTTCATTTCTTAAAAGTATCAAAAACATCATATTTTTGTCGAATTCAATAAACCCAAGTTTTTCTAATTGCATCATCAATAAAAGTAACATAATAACGAGAGCCACCAAGAGATGATGCCTGAGTTGGTCCCCATATATCTGTATGCACAAGCTCTAACCTTTCACTCTTATTTTCTTTTCCAACTCTAGGAAATATGACTCTCTTATGTTTTCCATAAACACGGTGCTCACAGAAATCCAAATCAATGTGTTTAGCATATGGCAACAAATCCCTTTTGTGAAGTATCTGCATTCTCTTCTCACTCATGTGTCCAAGCCTATGATGCCAAAGTGTTGTATCCACTCCTGTAGAAGTTAAAGAGATAGAATAATCTGTATTACCAGTACATAAATACAATGTACCTACCTTCTCTCCTTTTGCTATCACCAATGATCCTTTGGTGACCTTCCATGCCTTATCTGTAAATATAGATATATAACCTTCACTTTCCAACTGCCCTATTGAAATTAGTGTTTTCCTTAGATCTAGTACATGTCTTACCTCTTTCAATAACCATTGGTTTCCATTCTTGTGCTTTATTTGTACCTTACCCATTCCAACAATTTTTCATGGTGCATCATCACCTAAATAAACCTGTCCAAAATCACCTTGAACGTAATCTAGAAAATCTTTCCTATGGGGCGTGGAATGAAATGAAGCCCATGAATATACTACCCAATACTCATAAATATTATCTAAAAAAAGAATCAAAGAATCTTGTAACACATCACCTGTTACATTTGCTTCTTGATTTGTCTCTTGTTGTCCATCTCTTTGTTTCTTTGGAGATCTGCAGTCTTTCTTCAGATGTCCTTTCATCTCACAATTCTATCACTCTATCTTTCCCAGTCTAGATTTGGATTTTCCCTTCCTAGAATTCCCACAGTTACTTGATCCCTTACCTCTATCCTTTTGTCTTCCCCTGTTCTCCAAAGTCAACAGATTACTTGATTTTTCACCTATTCTTTTCCGTCGCATTTCCTCACTAGGGAGAACACCAAAAACATCATCAAATTTTATATTGTTTGAGCAAGATACATAGTTACTTATATTATCCATGACCAATCCATTCCATCTTTCTAGCAATGAGCACAAGATTAGAAGAGCCCTGATGTCATCATCAAATTCCACTTTTACAGAACTTAATTGATTAGTAACCGTATTAAATTCATTTAAATGATCTGCAACACACCCACCTTCTGACATATTCATACTAAACAATATATTCATTAGAAATACCTTATTGGACATTGAATTTTTTTCATATAGTTTATCCAATGTGTCCATCAACTCCTTCATTGTCTTTTCTTTTGAAATATTGAAAGCCACCGATGCTTCCGGGCTTAGTCATATCATTCCTAGTGCCTTTATGTCATGAACCTCTCATTCTTCATCCTTCATGGTCGTCGGATTATTTTCTATTCCACCCAATGGTAGGAATAGATCCTTTTGATATAAATAGTCTTCCATCTACATCTTCCATAAATAGTAGTTTTTACCATTGAATTTCTCGACCATAAACTTTCCATATTCCTCCATTGCTCCCACTGGAACCAAGAACCCTCTTTTTTTACGAGTTACCTTTCACTCTGATATCAATTGTTAGAAAAACATGATCGTGGAGCAATAAAATAAGAAAAATGAGAAAATAAAACACAGAAGATACACAATAAAATAGGGACACAAATATATGTAGTTCACCTAGTGTGAGATACATCCACTAGATAAATTGTCAAGTCCTTCCTTTTTATTATCCAACAAAATTAAGGGATACAACCTACAACACACTAGTTGTAACTTCCTCTTCCTTCTCTCATAGTCTCCTCTCTCAGAATACAATATTTGTGATAATACACAACCGCGATACAATTCCCTCATAAAATAGGGTTACCTTCTAGGGAAAAAAACCCTAAAATAACTTCTATTGTTATATTTACAACCTTACAATGAATGATCCATATTGACTATGAAATTACAATATTTTACAAGGAAATATTTCCCAATATTTTTCTTTGAGGGTGCTGCCCTCGAATCCCCCTCCAAGGGGGGGCTACAAAAATTTTCGCCACCCCCCATGGACCCCCCTAGTGACAGTTGTGGGGGGCCAAGGCCCCCCACAAACCCCCGTTAGGGAATGGGATCTAAGCATGGCTAAAATAAACCTTTGAATCAAGAAGATAATCAAGCTCCACAACCAACACGATATTCCAAATTTATCTCTACATATTTCTTCTATGGTTCATAATCTTTCGATAGACTACTACTATGCCTAAAATGGACTTATGAGCTAGGAGATATGCCCTCCGAAACTAAATTGGTGCCAAATTTTTTACCTTGATTTTTTCGATTGTAACTTTCTCATATGAGCTACCTTTTGCTAACAGATTAGATTTTTAGAAATATCTCTCCAATTTCTTTTATCTAAGCTATAGAGACATAGTGTACCTTGGTACACTCTTTTCTTGTGGGTTTTGATTTCCGAAAAACACTTTTTAGGGCCTCAAAATTGCCTCACAAGTTCATGACCTTAAAAAACCCGAACAATTCATAGAAATTTGATTGTTTTACTGTCATAACAACGCTTTAAATATGGTTTGTTGATCTCAAAATCAAGTGAGATCTCATTGATATGAATCTATCATCCATCGAAAATCTCCGTTCTCCTTTGGATGTGCAAAACATTTTCCCAAAACTGTTGATGTTGTCCATCAACCCATTCCTTTAGCTACCTATTCACAACAAAACACTAAGCTGACTGACCTGATCATAGGCCATCGACCATCGACCCATAAGATATTTTCATTGTCAAATGAAACTCTTCACCAATTTGGTTGACCCGACCATCGACCTGTAACACCTCACCATGAGATGATACTAAACACTATTTGATAATTTAAACACATGCATTAAGGCTCAACAAAAATTTTCATCTTTCATCTCTGTAATAACCTACAACATATTCATAACCCTTTTACGATTTTTTCAATGCTAAATATTCAAATTTGCATCCAAATATACAAATTTAAATAAGAGGATGAGATAAATAAGAAGTTAACTTTACGATTAAAATATTTAAATGGAAACATAACAAAATATACCAAGTAAAATACTGCCTCCCTAGTTTGTTGAAGATGACAATTTAAAATGAAGTCATGTCAGTAGTAGGAAGATCCTTCCAAGAATTCTTTTTTTGCTTTCCTGGAGTGAAACAATGGAATCCTCCCAGCCAACTAGGATCCTAGCCGACTTCCTAGATCCAAGAAACCTTTTGATTTCTTGTCCCTATATGTCCATGACACCAAGAACAACAAAGCACATCTGCTCTAAGAAAACTATCACAAGAAATATATATCTTCCAAGAATTATCCAACTCTCAACATGCCCCAACCTCTAAACCTCCTCCTCTATTTATCAAGTTTCCATATCCCGTTTCCCAAGTGTTCTCAACCACCCTCATTATTATCCATCAACCTCCCTTATCTAGATTTCTAGCAAAAGTTAAAATAAATTGAAATATAAATGACTTACAAAAAATAAGAATAAATAAAATGCAAAGTCTTTCTTCTCATGCTAGCTTATAAATGCAACTTGACAATTTTCCCCAAAACGTACATGAAAACCCACCATTCTCATTTAATTCATCAGACCAACCATCAATCAAAGTCAAAGAAGATATTTAATGTTGCTAGATATTTTTGTATGCAATATAATTTACATAGCCATTAAGCCATTAAATCAAATAGTTAATAATATAGTTTAATAAATGAATACATTAATTAATTCTACTAGTGTACATGTGTAGGGTATGTGTGTGTAGCTAAAAGACACATATCTTATGCATGTACAAACAATAAACAATCAATTCCTCTAGTGCATAGTTCTTGTATGATCACACCAAGGCATGCAGGATAAAAAGTCAAGTAAATGCATCATTTAATCATCTTAACGAACATAATTACAATAATTCATCAATAACTCATTTTCACACTTGAAATATCAAAAGGGAATCAAAAGAGGGTTTTAAATATAGTAGGAACCAAGTGAATAAAAAACAGTGGAACATTTAATCCCCAATCAGTATTCTCAACTAACATTGAAGCATCCTTCCTTCCTAATATACTTCCATCTTCCATCCTATCCTTTCTTGTGCTGGACTAAGTTGGAGCGTAAACTATATTGACCTAACTCTAGATAGAACCCATAAGTGGAAGTGTCATACATCTTGACCAAGCTTCCCCAACAAGAAACTAGCAATAGTTATCACATGTCTAGGAGAGCGTGACTTCACACATCCCTCCCACGACTCTAGGTTTCGAAGGATAGACGATGGGAAATATTTCCACCCCTCATCATATAACTAGGGTCAACACCCGACATCAATCCATACTGTGCAACTATTGTTATTAGATTCATGTCATCAAACAATCACTCTAGGCAAGTTGTGTGTCCTGTCAAAACCACACTTACCACACATCATAGAAATATTTTGAATCATAAATTAAATAATAAGTACAACTTATAGCATGCACTATCTTCTTAATTCCTACGACATCCAAGTTACCTCAACATTACAGTCATTTGGCTATCACATAGCTCATCAACCTATAGGTTAGTTCACCAATAACTCATATCCATGCATATACATTGCAATTTCATATAATAATACATATTTGTATTGACGTTCAATTAAGAAACACATGTTTATTTTTGTCATGCCTTGCTTCTGTTATGTATTCACAACATACCTTGAACTAGTATCCAAGTACATAAATTCCAAATTTTAATTTGCATGTTTAAACAAATAAAAATATACCATCATCATGAGCATATACAGTAAAAATAATATCATGCAACACATAAATAGGTCTAGATGTACACATCTCAAATATCTATCTCAATCTAACTGAGCCCAAAGAAAGGTTAGGTGTTTAGTTACTAAGATGAGTAAAAAACGATGTTCTAACTTCCTAAGGCCAAGATATGGGGCATTACATAAACCCTCCCTTCAAGAAACTTCATCTTGAAGTTATGGTTAAAATCCAAGGTAATAATAATGCATGATCTTTACATATCCTTAGGGTTAACTCTTGAAGAAGTTTTACTTGGTGATTACTTTGATTGCACTATTATAAAGTACTCGCTAAGATACTACTATGTTATCAATAAGGGGAAGACCCATCTTATTCTTTGTAAGATTTATAATTTTAGTAACCAAGTATTTTATGATACTCACTATAGTTTCAACTCAATGATAGAATTTCAATTAAGTATCATATACTATAAACAAAATTATATAAAAAAAATTAAATTTAAGAGTTTTGTATTCCTTTCTTTATATCAAAAGATTAAGTTAGACATTTAAATAATGATTTAATTTATCTGAAATTGTATCAATCTTCAACCAAATTATAATATAATAGGTTGTTATTATCTTTTTTTACCATGTGTAGGGTTATGGTCATTCACAAAATAAGAAAAAAATGATGGCACAACTACTAAGTGTCTTCCCTAATAGCAAATCTTGTGCTATACTAGTTCCACTGGACCTTCACTTCATTAAAAGCATGGTGAGCCTTTTAATATATTGACTTAGACTACCCCTATTCAACATGCATGTTACTATGTCATGACTCTATTTTATTACCACTTGTAATTTAATTAACGAAAATACACCCTTCTCTTATAGATGTACTCTTCCTAATTTCTAGATTAAAGTATAGTCTATTAGTTTGACAACCAATTAGAATCTTATATCGGTATTGGTTGTTTAGTTAAGTGAATCGGGTTTGATTATGAATTTCATTAATCCAAGCATATAATTCCATGCATAATATCTTTATAATTATAACCAATTATCTTTGAATTGATTATCACTCTAACTCGAGTGATACAATACATACACGATCACAAAATTCTCCCATGCTTAGGAACATCGCCTAAGATACTACTAATTGATTTTCATGCAATCTCATCACTTCATAGTTTGGTCACTGTCCTCAATTTCATTGTCTTCTTAAGTCATACAAATTAAATCTTAACCAAATTAAATATTTATAATATGGTTATTTTCATCATAGTCAAGAAAAATCATGCTTTCTATCAACAAATCATTATTAAAAATGTGCCTACATGTAACAAGAACCATGTATACCTTGCTTTAGTGAGCATCACAAATAAAGAGTAAGTTTCATACTTGGGTCCATTCCACACTCTAACATTACTTGTCTTTAAGGATTTCTTTCCTTACAAGTACTCTTCATACATCTCAACTTTATATATCATTTATACCTACATGCTACTGATCAATTTTGGCCTCTACCCCTTTCTAGTTGCATCACTAGCACTCATCAAGTTCCTTCATCTTAGTATGAAATAAGTTTATTTGTGGGATGAACATTCTTATGATTTATCATCTGACTTGTAAATCGATTTCCTTTTTAGTAATAAGTAAATTTCCCCTTAATTGAACATCATAAAAGTTACACCAGGTATGCATTTCTTTTTGCAATTTTGATCTAACCGCTAGGTCATCTACACACAAGGTGGTGGTAGATAATAATCATTTTAGTCACTTACACTCACTACCATTATTCCTTAGTAATAAACTCAATTTGACTTAACAAATCAATGCATAACTAAGCACAAATTGGGTTAATATCATGCCAACCATTAACAATTCGTCCAAATATCATCATGAGATTTCCATTATCATTCTGAACTCAATTTCTTTGTTCACAACATAGGCCCTTATGGTATCACTTAGGCTTTCATTATATTATTACTCCATAACATCTTTTATATAGTTCATTAACATTACTTATATTGTATTGTCTCATTTAGCATTCATTTTCACACTTCCATCCGCCATTACATTTGCTACAAATTTTTTTAAAGCACATCATCATTGTTTAACTTAACAAATACTTTATATTATTTTTAAACTCATCATCTATTATCTCATTATCTCATAAACCTTTTATTGCTTACTCCAACTACTCTCTGTTAATTTTATAGAATACATTCAATTTACCACTTACGTAGCATGTTTCATTATGCTTAATTGACTATTACCATTATGTTCTTCCATATACTACATCATATTGCTAGTTCATGCATTTCCAATCCACCTGGAACTCAATTCAAACTCAACATTTAACCTCCTTCCTATTACCTTTCATCCACCATTCTATCCTACTTTAAATGTCATTAAATAACTCAATCATTTGTGTTAATTCCTTTGTAATTGCTTTAATCAACCACCCTTGACCCAACATAATTACTCATTACAAACACAAGCACTAATTTTATTTATATATATTCATCCCCTTAACATATGTCGACGTAATTTATTTATGCACCTTATTCTTTAATCTTACTTATAACATATCCTTTCATTTTTCCATATACTATATCTATTTGCATTTGCTTATGATTTTAATGTCTTCTCTTACTCAACATATTGTACCTCACTCTTTTCATCTCTTGAATTTATTACTCAAATCACTAAATACATAATTTTTGCCTACTCATTTTCTTAGCTACATATTTTGTCTTCTTCTTTAACACTCGTCTATTACTTTATTGTTAACTTTTATACCATCCATACTCTACTCTATACACCTCCATTTGTATTTGTTTCTTTATTATAACCCTCAAATATACAAAGATTTGTATATATCATTACCTTTGTTATTGCATAATTTCTTATATAATTATTTTGCTATCACTTTTCCCTTATTACTCATCCACTTCTCTTTGCACCCACTATCTACTACTTAATTGTACACCACTTTGATTACTAGGACATCTCACCCACATACTTCCTTAATTTTCTATCTATTACAGTTTTACATTGCTTACCTTATTTTTGTGTGATTCATTGTATCTTTATAGATCACTATTATTCTCACTTTACCCTCTTACTATAGCATATTTTTAATATACCCAAATTCTTACTTTTTACCATTGCTCATTATCACCTTCTTTTTGTGTAATTCATTCTCTTCGATGAACTTTCCTTTCTACTCTTCCTACTCTTTATATTCATTAATACTCAGTATTATGTATTGCTTCATACCCATATACACATATGCTAATATAATCTCTCGTCCTATTTTAACCTACTTTTATACTTTCATTTATCATTTCTTTCATTTATTTATTTATAATACTTTTTACTATAACATTCTCTCTTTTATTTCCTATCATTTATTTTATATCACAATTTTATACTAATATTTTCATATAAATCAATATAATACCTACCATATTATACATATCTACGACTTTGCATAATTTTTAATCACATCATTAATATAATTAAATAATTCATATAATTCTACTATTACTAAGTCCTTCTATTAATATTAGATACCACCACTTGTTATAAGTCCTTCTATATTAGATATTTATAAGTCCTTCTATTAATATTACCACCACTTGTTATATATTTACCTTCCACAATCCCACATTTACAAACACTATAACCCTATATGTACCTTTATATTCTATCTTTACACTTTTATCTTTCTCTTGCACCTCTATTCGTTCTATCAATATATAATATTGTAATTTCTTATTAAGCATTTATTTCACTCTTCCTTATTAGTCCCATCTTTACACTTTTATCTTTCTCTTGCACCTCTATTCGTTCTATCAATATAGTATTGTAATTTCCTATTAAGCATATATTTTATGAAGCATTTATTTCACACTCTTCCTTATTAGTTCCTTCCCAAGGCCAGAACTCTAGGGTTGGTTTCAAAGTTTATTTTCAACTAAACATATTTTTCATTTTTAGTTGTATATAGGAAAAGTACAAAGTTGTACATAGGAAAAATAAAATAGTTATTTTCTCATAATATTTTAATTAACTGTACATAAGAAAAGTAAAATAGTTATTTTCTAATAATATTTTAATTATCTTTATGAAAGATTTTGTTGGCTCATTTGATAAACCTCTTATTGCCAAACTCTATCTTTTTGAAGATATATCCAAAGAGGTTTATGTATACTAACAAGATTTTATTGGCTCACTTGATAAACCTCTTATTGTCGAACTCTATCTTTTTGCGGATGTATCCAAAGAGGTTTATGTATCCTAACATATCGTTTGCATGTTTGCCAATATTTACATATTCTAAGTTATGTTTACATATCCTAAGTTTGGAGCAAATTATATTTTCATTATCTTCATTGACATTCTTTTTGAGGTCAATAAATAGAACCTGACATAATGTATTTTTTGAAATCTTGTATACCATAAGTTAAATCATATCTTCATTATTGTATACCCTAAGTTAAATCATATCTTCATTATTTTCATTGATGCTCTTTTTAGGTCAATAAATAAAACCAAATCCTATGCATTTATATGCATTTATTTATTGATATCATTAAATTTATATATCTGTCAAGTAGATAAGTCTTAAATTTATGTCCATGTCCAGTAGATAAGTCAGAAAATCTTCGGGTAAGTTGGTGAATTTTGGCAATGTTGGGTGCCCACCGCCACAACCATCATCACTTATTTTAATGTTGTAATTTACAACATCATCATTGATTTTAACGTTGTAATTTACTATATTTTCAATTTGCAATGCAATTGAGTTCTACAACCATCATACAATTTGCAATGCAATTGAGTTCTACGACCATCGTACAGAGAGAAAAGTACACACAAATTCATCACTAGTTTACTTCATCACTAGTTTACTAGTTTCTTCGCTTACTAGTTTCTTCACTTCCTTCCTTTCTTTTTCTGCAAGGTTGGGGGAGGTTGAAATCATGTTGTTGCAATTGAGTTCCACCATCATTCATCAGTACCAGTTCCTTCACTGCCTTCCTTTCTTTTTCTGCAAGGTTGAGGGAGGTTGAAATCATGTTGTTGCAATTGAGTTCCACCATCATTCATCAGTGTGTTTATTGTTTACTATTTGCAAGTAACTTTCATTAGTAGTTACTAATTACTTTTTGTAAGTAAGTTTCTAAATGTTTTAAAAAATAGCTACTAACATTCTATTTACTTATTTACTTCATAAAACTACTAAAATTCTATTTACTTGATTCTATTTGCTTATTTAAAATTTCTATTTACTTCATAGTTGCTTCATATCTTCATAGATATTTACTTCTAGTTACTACATATTTGTTTCCTATTTACTATTTACTGTTTTTAAAATAAAATTTTAAAATCAATGCAAATTGTTGGAAAGTAAGGGCTTCTTTACTAATTGCTTCTCATGGCATAAGCTAGGAAGCTATTGGGTGGGAATCGAATGTCATTTTCTTCCTGAGGGTTGTCCCCTTGAATTCGGAATATACATAGGAGATAATGCAGATAATGCAGTAAATGCTCTACAGAGAAATAGAAGAGCCAAGTTTCATCCCCGTTTTAACAAATGAAAAACACATTCAGACAATAAATTAGTAACTACAGAAGTGCGTATCAATAAGTAGTCTACCTTGAGTAGACTTATCCTAAATCCTTAATTCTCTACATAAACAAATTGTCCCATTTCAGCCTAAACTAAAATTCCGTGAACTTAGGGTACAAGGTTTCCATTGTAAAGCTAACCCACAAATGATTTAGGCAAGCTCTCCTCAAAGCCAACATCCTTTAATGATATTAGGTGGCACCACCCAAAAAAAGGAAAAGGAAAAACATGGCTAAAGGAAACACAAAAAAAGGTACGCGATTGCAAAAGTTCTTGAATTGATCTTTCTTTAAGTAAGATATTATCTGCTTGTGTGTGTATATGGATCAACGTGTAACGGAAATGCTTGGACTAAGTAAGATATTCTCTTAAGGAGGCCATTTCTTTAATATCATTCCCAGGATAGGAGATAAGTGTTATACCATTAGTATAACCATTAAGCTTGAATAGTATATACTTACAGCATTGTACCTTAAGCAGAGTTAAGTTTCTTTGAATACAAATCTATGCCTCTCATACAACAGGTGCGGGGTCTCCATCTTGTCCTGGGGTTCGCATCTTGCCAGGGATCGGAGAGTGTGGCACGTAGCAACCCGATGATTAGGGATGTGGGTAGTGGCTACACTTGCGAGAGTAACATTGGTAGGTCAAGCACCAGTGTGAAACACGAGTACATAGAACTATACCTAGAACACTTACCCACCAAGCAAACTTAAACCTTGTCTCTACTGAAACCCATGAAATTGAACTGGACCTAGAACCCACTTATTCCAATGTCTGGGCTTTCTCAGCAAGTTCAAGATACTTCCTAGTGGCTGATAGGAAATGGCGGTTATCCCCCGTAGCACCCAAGGTAGGCGGTGTGCCCTAAACTCATCACCCAATATGTTACTATTGAAGAGGTGGCCAAGCCTCCAGCGCTTATGCCTTTAAAACCATGAAGATTTATGATACTTGCATTTGTGTAAGATCTTTCAAAAGGAATGGTTACTATGACAGATAATTTAAGGACTTCAGAAGAGCAAGAAAATCTTAAGAAGACATTAAACACGCTAACGAAATTGGATTACAACCTCCTTACCTTTCATCAAGGGGTAGTCTAACAAATTTAGCAAAAGATCCAACTAAACCTAGATGGAGGAAGATAATCTATTCCATTCCCTGTTGAGAAAACCATATATTGGACAGACTGGAGGAAAAATCCATGAGCTACAAAAAATCTCGATACAGTTGAAATTAAGGAAACATATAGCATGGATTGAAGCCAAAATTGCAAAGTAGAATCTTGCTTGTTTGAATTTATATGGATGCAGTTATAATTTAAACAAGAGAACTAAAATTGAAGTCAGAGGTTACATAAGGGAATATATCGAAATACATTTTTTCATAGATGTAGAGGATATATTTAGAAGTGCCTTCACACATACACAGTTTATCCAACTAGACCCTAGAACATAGACCCTCTACCCTTTCACTATACAGGATAGCCTCAATGAAGGAGAGGAGTAAAATAGTGGAAGCTCCACCATGGAGGGAGAAGCCAAAGGAGAATGACTAGTATGAATGTAATGGTGGCACGCGTTGGTTTTAGAGTCTGGTTATAGAAGGCTTATGCATGTTTTGGCTTGCAGCATAGTAGGCACGTGGCAGCGAGAGATTTCGTTACAATTTGTGTGTAGTTAAATTAGTCTAGATAAATATTCCTCTTATTACCTTTTGGTTGTCTTTCAGGTAGAACATGCACTATGGCCAAACTGCATGCATTACACGTGTGCCTCCTCATAGCTCTTTGGACAATTAGCTCTTTCCATAGTTCCATGGGGACGTCTCCAGGCTACAAAGCTCATGTCGCTTTGCACTACACAATTTCTCTGGTTTTTCTCCCCGTTAGTTCCTTCTCCTTGTAACACTTCAAATTTGGCTTCCCTGCGTTTAATTTAGGTTTAATTTAGGTAGGTCTCTCCAGTTCAATCTGATTCAGTGATTTCTGGAGTTCAGTAGCAATTTCTTTTTTCAAGTGTGACGACCTGTTCATAATTGTTCGCACATGTTTGCAGTATATAATGTGAGTCGTTTTTCTTTTTGTTGGTTGATGTCGATATTAATATGAGACTGTCCTTTTTGTGAAGAGACTAGTTGCAGTTCACCAGTTCAATGCCCATGCAGACACCACAGATCCTCAATCCGCTTGGAATGGAGAGTGTACAAGTTATGTAAGCAAATTGGCACCTTTAAACGCCTTGATCCAGATGACGATCTTAATAAGTTTAATTTTAATTTTTATGCTAATATTAAGCCCTTGGACTCGCAATGGTTGTAGACTCAGGCTGGGTATAAATTAGAAATTCAAACAACATTATACTTTTGAAGATAGACATTAGAAAGAATTCGTTTTGTTTTTAATGAAAATAGAGGAAGAAACTAACGATGAGATGTTTTTTCATACTCTGAGTTCATTCCTCTTCGCTACAGAGTTCGTACTCAATCAATCATTCATGTTGTTCATGTCCATAGTGAGAAATGGTTACAACGATCTTGCAGTTTGCATTTTCAATATGGAAGAAATTGAGTATATGAAAAAACAAAAGTTTGAATTTTCAATATGGAAGAAATTGAATATATGACAAAACAATGGAGTCGGTATTGAATCAACCATTTATATTGTCTGTGTCCAAAGTGAGGAATGGTTTTAAAGATCTCGTATTAGTGAACAAAAGTTTGAATTTTCAATATGGAAGAATTGAATGTATGACAAAACAGTGGAGTCCATAGTCAGTCCACCATTTATGTTGTCAGTGTCCGAAGTGAGCAATGGCTTTAACGATTGATGTTAGTGATGAAAAGTTTGAATTTTCAATATGGACGAATTGAATATATGACAAAACAATGGAGTCCATAATCAATCAACCATCAGTGTTGTGGTTGTCAAGCATGAGGAATGGAATTTGATGAGCAATAACCAATTTGATTAAATTTTTTAATAACTGTAGACTTTTTTGTGAAAAACGGAGGTCAATCAAGGATCAGGTTTCAGCATGATATTTGTTGATTCATGAAATGAAAACAGGTTGTGGGCCCAGGCAAGTTGGAGTTCAGGGTTTGCTAACCCCCGATGCAAAAACAAAACAATTATTTCCGAAATGCGAAACAAGGCTTATTCAAATTTGGGGTTCGTAATTTACAAATACCCAACGTAAAAACAAAAAGACTATGCCCGAAATGCGAAATGCTATTAAGATTTGGGCCCACAATTTCGGTTTCGGAGTTTTGGAAACTAAATAACTCCATGCACTCCAACAAACAAGTCTCGAATGCCGAAATATCAAAATTTTATTTAAAATGATTTTCCAGATCATACACGTTCCAACAAATAAACTTGGAATGAAAATGGGAACTGGTTCGCAATAGGTAAAAAACAAATAATTATTCTGTTTACTCAAAAAACGAATTTTATCAAGAAATAAAAGGAGTTTACAAACTCAATAACAGGAAACCATAAACGCATGCAAGATTAGCATATTCAATTCGAAAAATGTTTCCAGAAATTCCACAAAGAGAATTCAAAACGGCTTTGATTCAAAAATGTGATTCTTCAGATCACCATCCCATTACAATCTGTTCTTCATTTATTTATACTAACACAAATTGCCCCTATGATTTTAGAAACGATAAAATTTGATGAAGGCGGTGGTATAATTTCGTTGCCTTCAAAGGTTAAGGCGGCCACCGTTTAGAGTAATTAAATCTTCGAGTCTTGAAGGGTCAAGACGGCCACTGATTCACAGTTTAAACATGGGTGGTGAAATGATTAATTTCTGACATACTCCCTCTTAATCATTTCAGAGCAAAACAAACTAAAACAAGTAAAACAAAATTGTTGTAAACAATGCATTACAACTTGTCGACCCTAATGTTTCTTCTATGGATTTTAAACAGTTCATTTCCCAAAGGCTTTGTAAATATGTCTGCAAATTGTTCTTCAGACCTGTAGAATTGAACATAAATTTATTTTCCATTTACCAGTTCACGAATGAAATGATACCTCGTATCAATGTGCTTATTCTTTGACAGTGCAATGGCAGAATTGTCACAAAAAATTTGAGTTTCATCATTCTGATCATGCACCAATTCATTCAAGACTCTTCTCATCCACACAACTTGACATGCAGCTGTAGCTGTTGCAACATACTCTACCTCAGTAGAAGATAGAGTCAAAATGGGTTGTTTCTTTGATGCCCATGCAACTGCTCTAGATCCAAGACTTAACATATACCTAGATGTTATTTTCCTATTATCAATGGAACCTGCAAAATCACTATTAGTATATCTGATCAGCTCAAATTTCAAGTTTGATGTGTATCGGATACCAAAATCAGTTGTTCCAGCAATATATCTCAAGATCCTCTTTCCTGCTTGCCAATGAGTACTCTTCGGAGTCTCCATGAATCTCGAAATCAAACTTACAGTAAACATAATATCAGGTCTGGTTGTTGTTAAGTACATAAGGCTTCCAACCAACCTCTTATACAGATTTGGATCAACATATGATCC
The DNA here is from genome assembly GCA_009831015.1 of Picea engelmannii. Taxonomy (NCBI): domain Eukaryota; kingdom Viridiplantae; phylum Streptophyta; class Pinopsida; order Pinales; family Pinaceae; genus Picea; species Picea engelmannii. The sequence goes on along the minus strand of ML778367.1, from coordinate 249,172 downwards.
CTCATCATACTTGCTCAGTTTAATACCAGTTGCCATTGGTGTTGCAACTGGCTTGCAATTCAGCATTCTAAATCTTTTCAACACTTCATTTGCATAGTTAGTTTGACAAAGGAAAATGCCATCATCAGATTGATCTACTTCAATTCCAAGAAAATATTTGATCAATCCTAAATCAGTCATCTCAAGCCCTGTTTTCATGGCATTTTTAAAATCATCTACAGATAGATCTCCAGTAAGAATCAGGTCATCAACATACAAACAAACAATCAAAAATTTACCATTTTGGTTTACCTTTGTATACAGAGTTGGTTCACTTGGACTTCTGTTGAATCCAACACTAATCAAGTACTCATCAATTCATATATACCAAACTTTGGATGCCTACTTTAATCCATATAAAGCTTTCCTTAACTTGTAAACTTTATCTCTATGCTTATCAATCTCATAACCCAGAGGTTGTCTTACATAAACCTCTTCTTCCAAATATCCATTTAAGAATGCATACTTAACGTCCATCTGATGCATGATCCATCTATTCTAAGCTGCAATAACTAAGACCATCCTCACAGTGTCAATTCTTTCTACAGGAGCAAATGTTTCATTGTAATCAATATCGGGTTGTTGACTAAACCCCTGAGCTACAAGTCTTGCCTTGTACTTTTCAACTTCACCATATGCACTCAACTTAGTCTTATAAACCCATTTAACACCAATACTTTTATTGCCTTAAGGTAAATTGACAAGATCCCAAGTGTTATTTGTTTCAATGGAATCAATCTCATTTCTTTTATCCAAACATCCTCTTTAGCAACTTCATCATAACTAACAGGATCATAATCTATAAATGAAAATTTTGAAATCTAATCTACTTCTTCATTTTGATCATACAATTCTCTTAAGCTTCTAGTCTTCTGTCTTTTAAGTCTGTCTTTTAATGAAGCTAAAGTGGGATTTGATTCACTACTTACCTATGAATCTGATTGATGTCCACCATGTCCAAACGGCTCACCACGCTCATGAGTTTTGGGCATTCTAAATTGAAATGGGATGGAATTTGGTGCTTGCCTTGTTGGACTTCTTGTTGCAGGCGTATGTGCATGTGGAACCATATGTCCATCTCCTTCAACTTTCTCAACTCCATCATCGTCTTCACGGGGTAACACAACTCCCTCTGAAATTGATTTGTCAATACTTCCATCCTAGGCCTCATCTTCTCTAAATTGAACATCTCTGCTGATTACATATTCCTGGGTGATGGGATTGTAGAGTTTATATGCCCTAGACTCTTCACTGTATCCAACAAAGATACATCTCTTGCTTCTGTCATCCAACTTCCTCCTCATTTCTGCAGGTACATGCGCAAATGCAACACATCCAAAAATTCTGAAATGAGAAACATTGCAAGGCTTACCATCCCAGGTTTCCTAAGGTACACGATCCCTCACGGTCTTGGTCGGACTTCTATTCAAGATAAAAACAGAGAAAAGAACTGCATCTCCCCAATATTCATTTGAAAGATGCTTCTCTTTCAACATGCTTCGACCCATATCCATGATGGTCTTATTCTTCCTTTCAGCCACTCCATTCTGTTGTGGTGTATATCGAGCAGTAAATTGCCTTTTAATTCCATGAAGATCACAAAATTCAATGAATTCATTCAATTTATACTCACCTCCTCTGTCAGACCTGAGAATCTTAATGGTTCGACCACTCTCATTCTCAACCAAGGACTTAAATTTCTTAAAAACATCAAAGGCTTCAGACTTTTGTTTCAACAAATACAACCAAGTTTTCCTACTAAAATCATCAATCAAAGTCATAAAATAAACACAACCAGTTAAAGAAGGTGTTTGCATAGGTCCACATAAATCTGTGTGAACAATTTCCAATGGAGCTTTTGCTCTGTAGGAAACACCTGAAACAAATTTCTCTTTGTGATGCTTCCCAAGTATACAACTCTCACAAGAGCTTGGAGGTTGTTGAATACATGGCAACCCCTTTACCATCTGCTTCTTCTGTAACAGATCTATGCCACCAAAATGTAAATGAACATATCTCAAATGCCATAACCAAGATTCATCTAAACTTTCAGCCTTATAGACATTCAAAGAACCACTTAAATTATTTCTCATAACAAGTGGAAATATTCTATTCTTGGTCATCTCTACTCTTGCAATCAACTATTTGTTGGGTAATTTATCATAGATAGTACATACCTTGTTGTTGGAGAACACTCTGTACTTTTTCTCCAACAACTGTCCAACACTGATAAGATTGCATTTTAAACCAAGCACAAATTAAACATCATCAATATTTCTTCTCTTATTGTTCTTAGTGTAAACTGGAACTATACCTTTACCATTGACTGTAACCTTATAGTCATTTCCAAGTTTGACTTCAGACTGAATACTAGTATCAATGGAAGAAAATAAGTCTCTATTACCAGTCATGTGGTTACTGCAACCACTATCCAAAAACCAAATATCATTTGCACATTCCTGAGTGACGTTACAAGTCAAAAACACAGGATTTTGATGATCCTCAAACTCATTTGTGATATGTGCAGAATGCTTTCTAGCATCTACCTGTTTCTTCCAACATTTGTTAGCAATATGCCCAAACTTCTTACAATAATAACATTGCAATTTAGTTTTATCATACCTCTGATTTTCTTGCTGCCAAGGTTTGCTGCTGCTCCCTCTTAAATTAGGAGGATTATGTTGGGACTTCTGCTCAGACTTTGATTCAGCTTTGTTGTCCCTTGGGCCAGAAAATCGACCTCCTCTTCCACGATTATATGACCTTCCTCTGCCTTTGCCTCTGGTAACATGCAGTTGGGATTTGAAAGCATACTCCATGGATCCTTCTTCATATCTACATATCCTAGATTCATGAGCAACAAGAGAACCAGTTAATTCATCAATTTGCATTAGACTTATATCCTTAAATTCCTTTATGGGTACCACAACAGGTTCAAACTTCTTGGGCAAACTTCTCAGCACTTTCTCAATAACTCTTTTATTCTCAACATCATCTCCATACTACCTAAGCTGGTTCACAACACTCATTACTTGAGTCATGAAAGTATCAACACTTTCATTATCCTTCATCTTCAGATTTTCGAAATCCCTTCTCAAGTTCTGCAACTTGACTGTTTTCACCTTAGACACCCCTTGATAACAGGTTTCAAGAATGTCCCAAGCCATCTTTGAAGATGCAGCGCTAGCAATCTTCATAAAAATGGATTCATTTAATCCTTGCTGGATTAATCCAAGAGCTTTATTATCCTTCTTCCTGTTTTCCTTCAGCAAAACACGGTCAACATTAGACAGAGCCAATTCTGCTGCAGCATCAGCTGGCTCGGCATAACCATCAATAACATAAGTCCACATATCCTGAGAACGCAAAATCGTTCTCATTTGAATATACCAAGAATCATATGACTTCTCGCTCAGGACAGGAACCTGAACTTGAGAATAATTACTACCAGACGCAACCATTTGTATAAAATTTGAAGGGAATTAAATAAACCTTCACACTGGAAAATAAGAGAATAAAATTTGGCACTAACAGGGATAATCTGCAATGAACTAAGCACTTGCAGGATAGGTAGCCAGCTCTGATACCAAATGTGAAAAACAGAGGTCAATCAAGGATCGGGTTTCGACGATTACAAATGTCGGACACAAAACCAAAATGCAATGATATTTGCCGATTTGCGAAATGCAAACAGGCTGTGGGCCCAGACAAGTTAGAGTTCGGGGTTTGGGGTTTGCTAACCCCCGGTGCAAAAACAAAACAATTATTGCCGAAATGCGAAACAAGGCTTATTCAAATTCGGGGTTCGACATTTACAAATACCCAACGTAAAAACAAAACAACTATGCCCGAAATGCGAAATGCTATCACGCTTTGGGTCCACAACTTCGGTTTCGGAGTTTTGGAAACTAAATAACTCCGTGCACTCCAACAAACAAGTCCCGAATGCCGAAATATCAAAATTTTATTTAAAATGATTTTGCAGATCATACACGTTCCAACAAATAAACTTGGAATGAAAATGGGACCGGGTTCGCAATCGGTAAAAAAACAAATAATTATTGTGTTTACTCAAAAAATGAATTTTATCAAGAAATAAAAGGAGTTTACAGACTCAGGAAATCATAAACACACGCAAGATTAACATATTCAATTCGAAAAATGTTTCTAGAAATTCCACAAAGAGAATTCAAAACGGCTTTGATTCAAAAATGTGATTCTTCAGATCACCAACCCATTACAATCCGTTCTTCATTTATTTATAGTAACACAAATTGCCCCTATGATTTTAGAAACGATAAAATTTGATGAGACGGTGGTAGAATTCCATTGTCTTCAAAGGTTAAGGCGGTCACCATTTAGGGTAATTAAATCTTCGAGTCTTGAAGTGTCAAGACAGCCACCGATTCACCCATTCACAGTTTAAACAGGGGCGGTGAAATGATTAATTTCTGATATTTCTTAGTTAAAACGTACAGAACGGTCATTCCTATTAAATAGAATTCAATGTTGCCTGAGGGTGAGTGTGCATCATTAATTCTCGAGTACATATCCATCTTCATGGAATATTTAATGCTCGCCATGACAAAACAATGAATTAAGTAGTCAATTAACCATTCATGTGATCCATGTGAGCAGTGAGGAATGGCTAAAAACGAATGTGTTTCATGTCGGTAGTTAATAAACGTTTGAATTTTGA